>OZ026502.1:4367225-4515225 GCA_964019985.1 Aurelia sp. 4 Dawson et al 2005 | reverse complement strand
GACAACGTAGACCGGTTACCCAAATATGGAGCGCCATGTGTTACGGCCTATAAGAATTGTCCCAAGTCTATTCCCTGAGTCCGCCGGACGGGTCCCTTTTCGGTTTTTCCTGATCCGCCACTTCAACATTCCGTCAAAGCGCAAAGGGGAAAGCAAAGCCAGGAACTACCGTAACTGGAACGGTGAGAGGTACGGAAGAAACGGCCATGGGGAAATATAAGGCAGTTTTCTTTACTTTTCACGTAGGCATTGTAATAAAGCACCTTAGTTTGTTGTATGCCTCTTTATGCATATTAATATAGCCTCGTGCTTTTTGAAAATCTGTATCGTGAAAGAACAGCGTATCACTGGATTTGCCTACTAATGGATTTGTCTGCATGACAGTCTCTGCTTTCTGGACTTTGTCAAACATGATTGGGAAGGACTGAAAATAAAATTCAAAATGATAATCGTGGCAATCTTGGTTCTTCGAGTTTTGACCACCAAAGGCTTACATATGCTTACTTGCCGTTTAAATGTCGTTAAGGACATAAATGAAAATAAAAAAGTAAAAAGATCTCTTTTCAATTAAAAAGCCTAAGATAATATACCTGGAATACTTTTATCTGGATTGGCATTACGAATATTTTTTATCCAAGTATTGCAGCTTTTGAAAGATTGCTCGCTTGTAACATCATAAACAACCATTAGCAGTGCAGTATCATCCCACTAAAACAAAGAACAGTTGAGCATTTAAAGAAAAAGTCCAGGGTTGTTATAACTGTTGATTATTCAAGTGGTTACACTGTTGTGAGTGGCGTGTAGCACTTTTTTCAACTTTTTCTCCTTTAATCTGCGAAACAACACATTTCAATCTGCTAAGAAGTGTGAAATGACGTCATTTTATATGACGTCATTTCACGTTGACCTGAACGAGGCTGCCAAATATGTTGATAGTATACAGTATACCACTCACATTGCTAGCCTCCTTATCGCGCCTTCGCACACTCGCACAAAATACAAAATGGCGACGATATTTGGCCTAACTTAACGAAGATTGATCAACCAATTTATGAAAGTTGGAGGCATCAAAACTTGGCAAGAACCCACGATTGGTGTTCAGCAGTTGGTAAGGTTGCTTTTTAACAATAATTTTATCAACCCTGGACTTGTCCTTTAAGCGGGCAGAACATACAGGGCGAACCAGAAAAAATTTCCGACTTTTGAAATTTCAAAGCATCATGAGTCTTTCATTCGGTGAATAATTTCACGTGCGCTGGAAAGATTTCTAGCGCCTTCTAACTGATCTTGGCCCACTGTGCATTTCATATCCATGCATAGGATCCTCGTTATGCTAAACTTTATCACTTTCATTAAGTCAAAATTTTGTGAAAGAAAACAATGTTTTGTATTTACTTTACATATAGTGATAAAAGTATCTATTTCATACATACCTAGCAAATAAGATTAGCAGTCAGAGACAACAAATCAAGAGGTTGCGAATAGAAATTTCGTTGATTTTCACGTGCTCATTTATGGTCACAGAAAGGCAGACATTTCTTCTAGCCCTGCGTAGTAGCACAATATATTTACGTAACTAAATCAAAGTAAACTTACATGTTTGCTAATCTGGTCATGGAAAAGATCCTTCCCAGCAAAGTCATATAGAAACATCTCCTGCAAATGGAAAAAGTCAGCTACTGTAGGAAACAGAATTCTCAAAGGGGCTGGATCACGTAATGTCAACAAACTTCTTTCAAAACGACGAACTATTGCTAGGATGGAGAGCAAAGGGAACTCTTGCTTAGTGTTTTCACTCGTATTTGCAAGTATTCGAAAGGGGTTTTCTGCAGAAAATCTCCTATTTCGATGCGAAGGAATGACCGATTAAAGCCGGGTAAATTACTGAGAACCTAATTTGACATATTGGGGATAGGACAAGACAGTTTCCAATATCATGGCTTTGAAATTAAGGGAGCAGGATTTTTTCAAACATCGGGTGTTTTTATTGACTCACCCAGTAGAATGTATCCAGCTTGAGGTCAGGTCTTATCTCCAAAGATCTAAAGTACATACCTTCTTAAAATTTCTAAAAACCTCACAAACAAGGAATATTTGAAAATCCTGTCACATTCTGACAAGATTTTCTGAATGATCTTTAAACTTTTTCAAAACGCTATTCTAACAAGCCCCAAGACAAAAAAACAGTTCAAATGCATGCACATTTACTGTAACGCAGTTGCATACAGGAAGAATTAAATTAAATTAAGATGCTAAAATCTTACCACAGTATCCATTGTTTCTGGTACTGGAACTGATTTGACATGCAGCTCAACACCAGTTGTCTGCAAATGAAATCTAAATGTTAAAAACTGTAAAGTTCCTTCTTTAAAACAATGCAAGCAAAATGCACAATTTCTCCCCAGGTTAGGTAGGCCTGAATGTTTAAGAAACTACATAGTGTTGTGATCACAAAAGAGAGAAACAGGTGGTGGTCATTGGGGGCATCCAAACTAAAACTATGCCAAAGCCACCAAAATAACCTCATACAGTACAACAGAATGAGGTGAGTGGCCAAGTGGCTTATACAGTCTTCATCAGGTGACTGAAGTTAAGCTTGGTCAAGTGAGGTCAAATTCTGGATGCATGACCTAGAGGCCTGATCTCACAACTTACCTTGTCATCACTTGGAAGGGACGTTAAACTAGGGGTCCCATGCCTAGATGTGGCATGCACAGTGGGCGGCCTGAATTAGCTTTCAGTAGCTAGAAATCCTGACAAGCTAATTCAAAACAAACAACAACAAACAACAAACACAAGAAAATACTGTATGATATTTTTCTCAACTTCAAATTTGATAAGAGCAATAAAGGATCACAGTTTTTTGCACATAAGCAGCACTTAGCCCTGGATACTACGTAGGGAGAACTTTTCATCCAGGTTTGATTCTTGGAGATTAGCATGATTCTCTTGTCTTGAAGGTGATACTTTGTCCCAGGGGGGAGGGGGCATTCTATAAAATTCAAGATGGGGATGCTCATTTGGACAGATTTTTTATCTGCCCAAAAAAATGACAGGCCCAAAATCTTCAAACCTAAAAAAATGATGGAATCATTCTCAAGCCCCCATAACTAATCCTTTTTGTACAACAAGTTAAATTAAGAAAATTGCACCTTACAATTTTGCACAAGATACAGTAGTAAAACTGAGATATTGAGTTTGGAGACCATCACAGCAACTCTTACAATTTGTCTACGTCATCATGTTAATAACCAACTACAGTATTCTTTCCAACAACTATATCAATGTATTGACAGATAGGGTAGGTAGAACTTCTGATTCAGCATAACTGGGAAGAATGAATTATTCAACACACTATAGCAGTTCCAATAATATATTGAGATTATAATTTTCCAAATACAAAGTTCAGTAACCCAAAAAAATGATGCAAATTGTTAATGAAACAAAAAAATGATGCCAGTTTTTTCAACCCCAAAAAATGACGCCGACTTAGCAAAACCAAAAAAATGATGTTTTCGTAAATTTCATACCCAAAAAAGACATGAGTTTCCCTATCAAATTTTTCACAAGTTCCCCCCCCCCCTGGGCACTTTGTAAACATTAATCATCAAGTTTTTGCTTTCTTTGACTCACACTAGTATACAAGCCAGGGGGCTGGGGTTGCCAACTCTCAAACACTGGAAAATTTTCTTAAAATTGACTGTCATACTGTAAATCTACTCTTACAGTAGTTGGGCAACCGTGTTGGTTATATCATACTGTAAGTAATGGTCAAAATACCTCCCAAGAGTAAACCATAACTCTTCAAGGTGAATAAAACAATCTAAACTTTTTTTGGGCTTTGGAAAAAAGTACAAGTGGGCTGATACTCAAGATCAAAATATTTATTCAATAAATCAGTCAGAGGCTAACTTAGTACTGCAAATATGAAGCAACTGCTGTTGCTAAAAATCAAATTCATACCATGAGATAGTTCTTTGGATATTGAGTTCCATCACTGTGGAAAGATTGAATCAGTGCTGTTTTACCAACTGTTGAATCACCTGAGAAATTGATAATCAATTTGCTTGTTATATGTACAGTAGGTAGCCTGCAAAATTGTTATTGATGTCAGTCAATATCACTATTGAATAAAGCAAACTTCTATTAAAATTCTTTCAAAGTTCTTTCCATTTTGAGTTTTCCACTACTTTGTAGGCACAGCCAATGATGTCATTTTGTTTGACTAGTATGCTTCCAAAGATAAATCGAATAAAAAAATTGTTTCAAATGCCTCTCTAAGTCAATGGTGGAATGGTCAAACATACAGTGCAGATGCAATGTCATCACTTTATTGTAAATATTGTACCGGGTGAGTCAAAAAAAGTTTAGGCATTTGAAGGGCTGTGGACAGAAGCATCATGGCCAGGGGGCAAGGGGGCAGTTGCCCCCCTAGCGTCGGAAATTTGGAAATTTTCGGAAATTCAGAAAATTCTTGGAAATTCTTTATCTGTTTGGCTTTTGGCACAAACTACAGTAGGTGTTTGTTGTTCCACTTGTTCAAACTTCATTCATACATCGTAGAAATGAATCATTCCATCTGGGATACTGATTGGACGATGTTTAGTTATTTGAACAAATTGTTGATATTTTGACATGAATGGTTGTGGTTTGTTTCAAGTCGTCTGCGGAATTTTTGTACGTTGGTGGTTTATGGCTTTTTCCAGGCAAGGAGGAGATTGCGTACTGTTGTAGAATTTCATGATGATATTTTGTACCACTCATTTGGTTTGAATAATTGTAATGTGATCTAAATATGGAATCAGGGGATGCCTTCTACATCAACATAAAAGACTTTTCTTCAAAAATTTTCCTCGCACTCTTGTTCATTGAATAAGTATCACAAAACCATTAAATTATCATTGTCGCCAATGGCAAGCAAGATGTTGGGAGATGCATTCTAAGGCAAAGTAAATGACGTTCCTTCAAAAATTTTCCTCGCACTCTTGTTCATTGAATAAGTATCACAAAACCACAAATTATCATTGTCGCCAATGGCAAGCATGATGTTGGGAGATGCATTTTAAGGCAAAGTAAATGAAATTTCTTCAAAAATTTCCTCGCACTCTCATTTACCGAATAACTGTCAAAAATTATCAAAATTTTCTTGTCACTACTGGCAAGAATGATGTTCAGAGATATCTTCTGCGTCTAATGGCAAGCATGATATTGGGACATGCACTGAAAGCCAAAGATGTCTCTTCAAAACTTTTCCTCACACTCTTTCTTTCTTTCTGTCTGTCTTCATTTTGTGGGAATGTGGCCATCTTCCAATTCACTTTGCTCTAAATAACCTATGTTTATCAAACAATGAACAAAAACGTCAAAGACAGTGTCATCAAAGTGTTCTTAATTGTCTCTCATTCCATGGAATGAATGTGTGTTTCTCTGACTTTGTCATTGTCTTGAGACAGTGATTGAGAGGATGGGGAGTGACTGTCTGATGCAATGCCAACAGAACTGAACTGACTGTAAGAATGAGGGGTTGCATGACAGGAGTGGAGGCAAAGGCATCTTGTAATGTCAACAGATTTGAGAAAGGCCTATTACATTTATCCATTTGTTGGTGAAATCTATTCCCATTTCCAAAATTCTGCACTCACTAACTGATGCTCAGTTCAGTTTCATATCTAAAAAACCAGCTGCATACAAAAAAAACCTATAAACTAATAAAAATTTACTAAATACAAATGATCAGATACGTATGTTTGTAATAAAGTGAATCCATAGAATACTGTACTGTACTTCTACTTTATTTTCACTCATTAACTGTCTCATTTTTGTCATGTGGTTATTTGTTAGTTTAGTTTTTTTGTTACGTTTGCTGAAGAACAAGGAATTTAACAAACAAAGATTGATATGTTGGTTCTTTAACACATTTTTGCAGTTTCTTAGTCCCTTTGATTAGAAATTTGATTAGCAGCAAGTTTGGCAGAATAGTTGCGAGTGAATGCAAGTTTCCAACCTGGCCTTTGTGTGCTGAATGAAAAGCCAGAGAAAGGGGAGTAGGCCAAGAAAGGACTTTCTCAGACAATACAAAAAGTCAACTTTGGCTGGGAGCCACAACAGTATCATAGTTAGCTATGGGTCTAAGGGATATCATTGAAAGGGCTTGTCTTGTGCAAGGTTAAAGGTTTGCATTTGCAGAAAGCAGGAAATTAAAAAACCCCGGACGGATTCAAATTGATGAAGTTGCAGAAGACTATAGGCCTATTCTATTAATTAGATAAAAAAGTTTTATCCAAATCAGTATCATCTGCCCAAATACCCCGTTACAAATTGCGCATACTTACCACATATGACACACTTTGCACGGAGGTTAACCATCTTTCATTTACTTGTTTCTTGCCTTGTTTCTTGCCTTCTTTGTCGAAATCACAATCGACAAATCGACGCCATTAAACTTTGTTGCCAAGATAAAGTCTCTCAATCAAAATGAGGCTAATGGAAATTTTGATGTTTATCACCCCTAGCAACATTTTATTTATGTTCCATTCAAAATGGTTACCACAATGAGAAGGGTGCATTTATTTTGATTGACAAAGTTGTTGAATTGTTCATTGAGAATACTCCGTTGAAATGGCTGTTCATTTGCCACCAGTTGTAAAAACATCGAAGAAAACAATACCAGGTAGAAGAGTGTAAGTATCAATAAGTTTTCAAATAATGCAGAGCTTATACTGTGGTGTAGTAGTACTTGTCTTTGTAGCTGTGTCCGTCCGTCGAGTACACTCTATAGGTTCATGAGTGCCCCATTGTTTCTCCTCTGTTTTCTTGGCCTAGCGCAATAGTGAGGCCCTAGTTGACTATCTCAACACAACAATGGAGGAATCTGTAAATATCAGAGAGAAATTACCCAGTCCACATTTGAGCACGATCCTTGCAAAAATTTTATGGATGATCAGAGCAATAAGAATACCTTTTTTAATGTCAGTTTTACAATATAGTGGCAGCAATAACATACACTAACATAAAAAGATTTTAGAGATTGCATCATGGAACTTATTGACTGCAAACGTTGCATGGGCATTTATTTTCGAAAAACCAGTCTTTTACAAGAGTTTTGAACTGATTTGTACAGTATTTCTGGATGACTTTATTTCATTTGGAAGAGAATTCCAAATCTTTGGACCCAAAAAGCTATTGGATTTTATGTCTTAATGTGTAGTTTTAACTTTAGGAATGGACAGAGCATCATTTCTTTGAAGATTATAAGCTAGTGGGTTTTGGGAGAAAATAATTTTTCATAAGAGCTGGATTCAAGTTGTGCAAAGTTTTGTAAATTTCAAGTGCCAACAGTCTAATGGAATGGATATGAATTGTAGTAGATTCTGCGTTAACTAGAAGGTCTTTGTACAATGAAGTATAATCAGAGAGTGCTAATCGTAAGGCCCTCATAGACTTTTTCCAGTTTCTTTTGGCTGGTGTTACTGCAAAATAACCAGATAAGGGGGATGACTAGGCTGCTACACCACATATAGCAGTTTGGAGGCAAATTGTGACTAGACTGCTACATGACACTGTCACCATCAATCGATCGCCATAGCAAGTCTGATCATAATGCTACAAAATTTTGAGGAGAAATTATTTTCCATCAAAGTATTGTATGTTAGATTTTGTCGAAAAACACATTCACCATAAAAACATCTTTATAAGAAATTACTTCTTTGATGCCTACATTACTGATGGTATCCTAGAAGTTTGCAAAAAAAATTTATGTCATCATTGCAGTCACTACCTGAAATCAGTGGATAACTACAAAACAGGGTTAAAAAACCGCTGTCCCAAGACTTTTCTCTCCTCGCAGAGGCTTTTCCTTCCCTCCTACGCACCGGTCACATTTTCAGGCGGAGATTTTTTGGTATAAACTTGGGAAAGGGCAAATGCACTTGTTGATAAAAAACTTTCCATTTGCAGGTTTGATGCTGCCAAAGTCTTTGCTGACTACGATATAAATCCTGACGCAACAAGAGAGGCATTTGATTCTCACTACAAGGGTACTTTCAATGGCTCTTCAACCGAAAGTAGAAGAGATAGACTTCACCCAGCTGGAAAGATGAATAAGCCAGATCCCACTAGTGTTCACTTCTTGTTCGAAAATCCAAGATTTATCAACGAACCCATTTGCAATGCAAGTACAAAGATAACGAAGCATGAACAACATAGATGGTGGCCCAATGGAATACCGAAGGAAGTCACCTTACAGCCTCCTTATTCCGGTAGTTCTTCACAGCGCAAAGATTTTGCGAACATATCTAACAGACCTAAAGGACTAACGCGATTCAGTTGTGTTGAAGGAAAGCGATGGGCAGCCAAAGGTAAGGATGTACCAGAGATCCAATAAAGGCGGGGATCGTGGGGCCTGACGGGCCTGACGGGCCTGACGTTTCGCGGTTTCTACGGTTTCTACCAGAACGGTTTTACGGTTTTGGCTGTAGAAACGACGGAATTACGGTTCCTTTCTTTTCAGCGGTTTGCTGATTTCTTCACTAAGAATGATTCGAGAAGTTAAATTATTGCAAAATTGAGGATGAAGCTATGAACAATTGTCGCACACGCAGTTTTTAAGTGGGTATGACGGCAACTGTCGGTAATTAGAAGAGGGTAGCTTTCTGAGAAAACCGGGCGGCAGATCCCCGTCCATCCGCAAGTCATGTATCCCCCTCCCCGGGATTGGGTTTACAAACAACGCTACGATTTATTTCTTTAAAATACCATTAAAATTTACAAAAGATGTCACGGGTTAATCTACTTTCAGTCTACCTACCAATACTACAAGAAGTGTGCCATGGAAAGCAAAAGACCATGACTACCCCATGACGTTAAATAAAAATGAGTTATACAACTACATACAATTTATGTCATGGCTGTGGCTTTTAAGTCGTAAAAAAAACAAGATGTTATGATGGTTGTAGCAAAATTTAGAGGTGGTCGATTTTACCATTTTTCTGAAATATTTTGGCAGTTTTACGGTTTCTGATACCCACATACGAACCCTCAGAAAAAGAACTCCCGCTTTAAACATTGTCAAAATTCGATTATCAAACCTATCATAGAATTCCTCTTCGATAAGATGTTTGTTTCATCAAGGTTTCAAACCGCAAAGCCTGAAAGGAAAGTCGTTTCGAAAGATTTTCATGTGGCTTACGGTTTGAAACAATTCTAGTGCGAAGGAGCACTAAGACACAGAAACAAGAGGGAGTAATATTCGAACCATTCGAGAGCGTTTGGGCCTAAACCCACATTCAGTTGCACATATCAGTATGAAGACCAAACAGAGCAGAAAACAAAATGAGAAGACATGACACAAGGATCAAAACATGGTAAATGAATAGTCAATAAAAACATCAGTGTCCTAACACCCTTGAGTTGATGAGAAACTATGCCTAAAAATATGCTGATAACAATTTCTTTTCATAGGTATCGTTCCTGTCACTGAACTACCTGCATGTCACACTAAGACCGAAAGAATATCATACATACATCAGTTTGATTCAAGAGGGGAAACGAAAGAACGTGGCAAATTGCATGGAAGTTTTGTGTGGGATACATCACAGAACAGCACAGATAGACCTATACATCGCTTTGTTAAAAGACATTTCGAATGCCCAGATACCATTAATTTAACTGAGACAAGTTTTGATGAGTTCGATACTGGTAAACCGAAAGGTTGCCCGGTTCCCCAACTGAAAGGCAAGCGGAGTAGTGTCCGTGAAAGCGAGAAACAAGGCAGGCCGAACAATGCTAAGAGCGAGAAACACAGCCTTGATGGTAATGATACACTACAGCGATCTACGCTTGCGCCTCCTAGAGACGAACGCGCATTGATAGAACAGAAGCCTATTGATACTGCTGAGCCGACTAGGGTGGCAAGATCAGCCATGTCTGCTGGAAAGAAACAGCAAAATAAAGTAAAATACAAGAACTCGCCACCACCACATTTATGCTAAACATGTTGAGATCTTTAGTATGTAATATTAATGTTTTGTAATTGTACGTATGAGGTTTATATCATAGATGAATAGATAGTACGTTATTTTAGCTTTGCATACAGACGGATACAGATTATTGGTTTTCAGGTCGATGCTTTTACTTGAATGCATAGCTCAGAGGCGTAACGCAGTTTAGGGCACCTTAGGCCCTGTTTATATGGGGAAAAACACCTCACCTGCCAGACCCGGGGCTGACAAGCGAAGTAAATTTCAGTGACTGTTTACATGAGATTTTTCACCTCACCTGTCAGCCCCGGGGCTGAGAGGTGAGGTGGAGTAAAGTCTCTCTTCCGTGAAATCAGAATGAACTGGCCAATGAGAATCAATCAAAAATTTCATTTCACCTCACCATACCGGTGGTGTTTCGTTTATATGGAAAAATTTCACCTCACCCAGGTGAGATTCCACCTCTGGTGAGGTGGGATTTCACTATACCGGTGGCGTTGCGTTCGTCATGTAAATGCGAACTGAGAATACAAAGGATTCTTTTGGAAGGTGGAATCTCACCTCTCGGCCCCGGGTCTGGCAGGTGAGGTGTTTTTCCTCATATAAACAGGCCCTTAGTTCAAAAACTAAGGGCCCCGGCCAAAAGGGGCCCCGAGGGGCCCTCAGCAAACAAATTGTTTTGTTGCCTAGTTTCAAGCTGAAGCTGTGGCTATGATTAAAAAGACCAAGGACCCTAGTGAATGCAAAGTGATGTTGATAACTAGCACCCGGGGGGGGGGTACTTGACCAGATTTTGGACGGGGACGTGCCATCGAGGTTGCAAACACATACCCGTTCCTAATACCAATTTTTCCAAAATGTATACCCGACTTTATACCAATTTATCTAAAATATATACCGGACTTTATACCAATTTTCCGAAAATGCATACCCGACCCTATACCAATTGCGAAAATTGCGAAAATCGATACCGTTCCTTATACCAAAATCGTGAAAATCGATACCGTTCCTTATACCAAAATCGTGAAAATCGATACCCTTCCCGATGGCACGTCCCCGTACCCAAAATATGTATAGTACCCCCCCCCCCGGAACTAGCAGTTGTAATGTGCTCTGTAATGGTAGACTGACGAATCTACGTTTGCATGGACATGGAGCCTTTGAAGTTACTGTTTTGTGAAAATGGACGTATCGATTTTACTGTAAAGTTATGCATTTTCACAGTAAATCATTGCAAATGTTTTAACCTTGCCTTGCCTGCATAACTTATTTACTTCAAGTTCAAACCGGACACGCCACTTTATGTTTGTATCACGTCATTTACAAATTCTTCAACTGGGGAGCCTCAAGTGGAAAAATCCCTAAGGGCCCCGACTGTCTCCGTTACGCCACTAGCATAGCTGGCATACTTCGTGAAGAAATAATACACATTCATTTCCAATGAGACAAAAACTTTGAAAAGCTCCAACCTTATTTGTTGACTAGTTGTCAAATACTGTAGTCAAATAATCAAAATCAGAATAGCGGAACTTGAAGCAAAAACGTAAACCTACTCAGACAACTTCAGACTGGATTGATTCGTAGGCAATAAAATTAATGCGGTTTTTGCAGCCACTTTGTATTGGTTCTACAGGGTTGTCAACTTCGTGATGAAAACCGGTTTCAATAAGAAAAACGAAAAGAAAAGGAAATTTTGAGATTGGAGATGGTCTCTCTGTAAATTATCTACGCATGGAATACTACAAGGCCCCCAATAGAGGATTGGGCTAAAGATGACGGCGACAAATTTTCTACCGAGATGTATTGCGTTCGAAATACAAATCTCTAACGATTCTATAGGAATTCGATTAAAGAATGCAGAGCATCCCGATAAAAAATTCCTCGCCCCCATCCTTAACGCAGTCGTCAATAGACCTTTTAGCTATTCTGACAAATCAGAATCGAACGAAATTTTGCTACATTCTGTAGAATTTTACGTGCACAATTGTGATAGAAGCCCTAACGCCACTCGATCGAACCTCGTGTATAAAAGTGTGTAAAAATAACGCTCGATCCAGGCTCTTTTGTAGAATAGCTGAAAGGTCTATTGGTGCGTAGCATCAGGGCAAAGATCGATTTGGAAATTATACAGTAACTCCACTGCCTGGCAGCGGGTTGAATTTGATCTCGATGATTTATTCCTAAATTACAATGCACAATCTTAAAGGGGCAGGGTCCACGTGTGGGCAACAATATAGATTCAAGAGATAACAAGTTTGTTTACGGTTACGTGACCCTGCCCCTTAAAGCTCAAATCAAGAATTCCCGGACAATTAACTTCAACAGAGTTCGACCAAAACTATGATTGAGTGGTTCATTCTTTGTACTGAAAGGTTCCTGTTCAATGTTCAAGCTCTTTAGAACAGATTTGAAGCGTAATGTTGAGTGTATGAGAACTCCCGCGTGTTTAGGCCATTTTGAAAAAGGGTCCCTATTTTGAAGAGTAAAGTAGTGAGTCCCTTTTGACCAAGTGATATCAGCAAATCAAAGAACGTAGCGAAACAAGGGATGAAAAGGCATAAGTCTAGCGACAAGCGACTTCTTTCCGACACAGGTTGAAATTTCCGATGTACAGAACCTCTGAGATCAATAAGATGAATTGTTGGAAAAGCAACTGTTATTTATATTCACAATTTAAATAAAGAACATTCAGAATGCTCGCTCGTTGTCCTACACATTGAAACAAGAATCTTCGTTAAAATCATTTTGCACGTATATCCAAATTTTGGATGGAAGTGCTTCGGACAAAAAGCAAATTCTCTTGCCACCAGTGAATGCTGATTCTCTTTTTCATGCTATATACGGTATAACATTGCTTTAATTTCATTAGCTACTTCTTGTGAATGAGATTATTTAGCTTTTTGTAGGATAGCCTTTTACATTTTTTCAAGCACACGAACTGCCCACTGTAAATCAGTCCTGTACGGCTGACGTGGTCACCGTGCCTAAAAGATTCAAAATGAAATGTCATGACATTGAAAAAAGTGGAGCAGCCATGTCCTTCTTGCAACTTATTGATCGTCTTTTATTTTGTTTTCTAAATTGTAATTAAATTTTTACAGAGGGCCCCTTGAAAATCAACTTGTTGAAGGGCAACCCTCCTTAAATTTATTAAATGACATGAAATGAAATGAACCTTTTTCGCTTCAAATAAGGTATATTTGCATTGAGTTAGCCTTGTTCTAACTAAAGATTGGCACTCACAATTTTTCCGACGTTCCCAAAGGCAATTCTCACAACACGCTTTGGACGAAATTTACCCCGAACTCTTCGCCAAAAGAAAGTTTCGGACTTTGATAAACATCAAAAGAGACTCGTCTACGTCGACTTGATTCACATTAATAATAGACTTATGTACAAAGCTTCGTTAAATGATATCAGCTACAATAAACTGCTACCAAACACTTACCCACACCGAACTACCAACGAATACCAACGGGAAACCAGGATTTATTTGGTAATCAAAGAATCAACAGAAATATCTTTATTTTCGTGTGGGGCTCCTCAGTTTTTGCTCTTCCTTCCAAAAAATGTCACTCTCTTTCAAAGTTTGCAACTGTTCCCAGCACAAACCATATTGATCTTTAAAAAGTTTGGCGTAGAATTCAACAACCTACCGGGAGAGCCAGGAAAAAGTCCCCGCTTTTAAAAATCGTAACACCATGCATACTGCACAGATCTGAATGATTCAGATTCCAGTTAAAAGCAAGACGATTGAAGAATGTTTTTCCTTATTTTTCTCGCTGTTTTACCAGCACTAGAAGTATTGGTAAATTTTGATTGATAAAAAGCTCATGGTTGCAAAATGACTGAAAATGGGCCTAAAACATATCAATCAACTCGTAAGGACTCTCCCTACACAGAACAATACGCAGTGGGTTTTTCACCTCTCTCAAGACTTATACGACATCAATAGACCTTTTAGCTATTCAGCAAAAGAGCCTGGATCGAGCGTTATTTTTATACATTATTATACACGAGATTTGATCGACTGGCGTTAGAGCTTCTGTCACAATTGTGCGCACTCGAAAATTCTACAAAATGTAGCGAAGTATCGTTCGATTGAGATTTTTTTTCAGAATAGCTTAAAGGTCTATTATCAAACAAATACTAAAGATTTTCAGTCCCATGGCAATAAATGGCCAGTGGATATCTCTCACCCATTAACAATTGCTTTTTCTTTATTGATCTGTGCGACGAGTACGTTGTGATTTGATCAATGTTTTAGGCCATTTTTCAGTCATTTTGCAACCATGAAATTTTTCAAAGCTGAATTTATCTATATTTCTAGAGCTCTTGAGACAACGAGAAAAATTTCTAAAATCCTTCAGTCTTTGGCTTTTAACTAGAATCTAAATCATTCAAATCCGTGAAGTACTCTTGAAGCTATGAATTTTCAAAAGTGGCACCTTTTCCTGGCTCACCCAGTATTTCTTTTATCTAAAAGACTTAAAAAGAAAATGTAGCTACTTTGCCATGAATGTTTCCATAGGATTTTGCATGACTCCTAAATATTTTCCGTAACACTAGGAACTCTTTTCAAGATTTGTGATTTAGCGTTGCCTCGCTAGTATTATATGGAAAACTAATGGAAAATCAGTATCTTGAGTATATTGCCGAAGCATTGAAGAAGCTACTTGCTCTCACCCAGAAAGATCTGAAGCATATGCGGCCGTGCGTGATAAGGTTAGTGTGTTCTCTTCCTTTGCAATGGCTGTTCCGAAGCTTCGTCTTTTTGATGTTTGAAACTTTGTCATGTACTGTACCAGAGTTCTTAGTACGTGGCTTAAGGGTCCCTATAATCTTATTGCCAAATAAATCCACGGTTTCCCTGTGCAAATACTGGGTGAGCCAGAAAAAATTTCCCATTTTCGAAAATTCATAGCACCAACAGTACTGCACAGATTTATATGATTCAAATTCTAGTTAAAGGCCGAGAGAGTGAAGTATTTTTGTGATTATTCTCGCAGTCTTAGTAGCACTAGAAATATAGGTACATTTAACTTTAGAAAAATTTCATGGTTGCAAAATAACTGAAAATGGCATAAAAAATTGATCAAAGCACAAAAGACTATTCGCACAGCTCAATAAAGATGCAGTTTTTCACGGGTGACAGGTATCCACTGGCCATGCATTGCTCTGGGACTGAAAATCAATAATATTTGTTTGAAAACTGATGTCTTATAACTCTCAAGAGAGATGAAACGCCCATTGAGTATTGCTCTGTGTAAGGATAGTCCTTACAGTTTGATCAATGCTTCAGTCCTTTTTTGAGTCACTTTGCAGCCATCACATTTTCATAATGTTAGATTTATCGATACTTCTAGTGCTGGTAAAGCATCGAGAAAAATCACAAAAATTCTTCATCTTTTGCCTTTTAAGTGAAAATTGAATCATTCAAATCTGGTACGTACTCTTGATGCAACGAATTTTTCAAAGTGGGAACATTTTTCTAGCTCACCCGGTACATCTTTTTTTAATAACAACGCGTTCACCTCTTTTTCTTTCCTTTTCCTTTCTTTCCCTTTTTTCCTTTCTTTTTCTTTTTCGCTTTCAATGCCTTCCTCATTTTATATGCTCTCCAAAATGACTGCAAGACCGTTGCAGCTTTCACTGCGGATCTAAGCTCCTGCTCAGCAGCTTCTCGCCTCTCTCTCGCAATACGCCTCTCTTCCATTATCACAGTGTACTCTTCGTCCAGCGTTTTGAATCTTTCCTCGAGCTCTTTCAGTTGTCGTTTTTCTTCTGTGTAGATTGCGTCTAGCTCATCGAACTCGTCCTGAAATTCGAATGCATAAATTAGGAATCACTCTTTCTCTCAACACTTTCAAATTTTATGTGTTATTGTGTTCAATTTCTGCTCCATCTCACTTAAAATCTGCCAACAATCCGAATAAATTCAAACATAAGATCCAAGAAATTTGCGTTCCCGCAAAATTTCCTTAGATAAAGAGGCGAATATTAATGTAATCAGCTATTGATATTCCTCTTTGGAAGAGTCATCGAAGAGTCAAGGAACGTCTGAGACATAAAAATTTGATATGAAACCTACTGATTCGCGAAAGTTTATCCCCGCGAAATTTTCCGTTTTGGTCCATCAACGAAAGTTACTTCCAAAGTTTCGCATTTTGCGAGGTCGCGAAAGTTTCTTTCCCTGAAAGTTTTACCCTTGGGGAGGTACTTAACTAAGGAAGTGACGGGGGTGTGTGGCAAATCTTTCCACACCCTGTACCCTGTCACATAAAATATCCCAAAAGCATACCATGTCGCATACAATTTTGCCAAAATCCATTGTTCCAAGAGAACTCTTAAAATATCCTTCCACATGATACCCTGTCGCATAATTTTCTTATCAATTGTAATACCCTGTCGCATAATTTTTTATCAATTGTAATACCCTGTCGCATAATTTTCTTATCAATTGTAATACCCTGTCGCATAATTCTTTATCCGAGAAGGCCACCCTGTTGCATACCCTGCTGAGTAGCACATTCCTTCAAGTAAAGTATGGGAGTACCTCCCCCCTCCCCGGGATTTTGCAGCCTGATGATCTATATCTAAGTTAGATATTTTCTTTCGCTTCTCTCCATATCCAAATACAACGTGTTAATAGTATCAAATGCTTAGTCATTTCATAGTTATTTGTTGACACTTAAAGTTTTTAGTCAATCAATTGTTTTTACATTCAATTATCATCTTAGTAGTATTAGAAACAACGGCTATCTGTAGTGGTATTATTGTATCCTCAAAATTTTGTTAACCCTATTTTGGTTGGGGGGGGGCAAATTTCCCCCCCCCCCTAGTAGATTTTTTTAAATAACTCTGTCAGGAAGAATTTCATAGCCCTGAAACCTCTTGACTTTTTGCAACTATTTATTGTACAAATTCTCAAAAAGTTTCATTGAAATATCTTGAAAAATGAGGGGGCGGGAGACAATTATCTGGGACTGACCCAGGAAAAATCGCAAATTCTCAAAACTCAATTATCGCGAAAAAAGGAGCAGAAGTGGAATATTTTACAAATTTCTCTTGAAATGTAGTTTTATTTGATGCATTCTATCACAAGTATCATGTTTGGAAGGAAAATGTGCTCCAAATGTAATTTTATCGCGATTTTCCTGATTTTGGTCAATTTTGTCGCTTTTCTTGACCACACAAAGGAAAATGCTGACGTGAGCAAAAATGATGGTTATTTTTAGGTTAATTTTTATATTTACAGAAAGTACATGCCTAAGGCTTTTAGCACACCAAGTTTGGTTGCTCTTAATATTACCAGTCAAGAGTTAGGTAGGGGGGGGGCTTTTTTGCCCCCCCCCCAACCAAAATAGTACTATCAAATAGCCCAACCACTATAGGGTTAATGTGTTTATACCGTTCTGCTTTATTGTAAGCGCCCCAGACTCAATAAGTTTTGCTTCTTCTGGGACGTATGAAACTAGCGGGTGAGTCAATAAAAATGCCCGGCGTTTGAAAAAATACTGCTACCTGAACATCACAGCAATGATGTTGAAAACTGTCTTGTTTTATCCTCGATATGTCAAATTAGGTTCAGTAATTTACCCGGCTTTAATCGGTCATTCCTTCCCGTCGAAATAAGAGATTTTCTGCAAAAAGACAACTTCGAAAACCTGCAAAAACAAAATTTCCCTTTTTTCTCCTTCCTAGCAATAACGACTCCTGAAAGTGCTCATGTATTTTGTCCTTATGGGAAAATGGATTTCCCCTGAATAAGTTATTCACACTAGGGGGAAGACTTTCAACCCGCCAAAACGAAAGCACGTGCTAAAGCGTGCTGAAAGTCATCGCTGTGAGGTAAACACATTGGGGACTTTTGCTTGTAGTCATGTTGGAAAATCGCTTACAGAATCTGAAAGGAGTGACCGATTTTAGCCAGGAAAATTTCTAAAAATAATTGAACATGTTAGTTATTCAATCAAATATTGCAAAATATCATTGCTTATATATTCAGGGAGCAGTAGCCTTTCAAACGCCGGGCGTTTTTTCTGACTCACTCAGTATATGTAGTTAGTTAATATATGTTTCATGAATCATCATCATGATGATGCTTTCGAATCGTGCTACTATCATTACTGTGGCCTTTAGATGCTTAAGTGTTTATCTTCATGCATAAAAATCAATAGCTTACTTGTTGTAGCATTTCATTTATTAGAGAATGTCTTACCTGTCTTTCGCCCATATCGTTGTCAAACTTTTGAATCCAGTTTTCAACTTCAGTTTCTATCTTGTACTTTCGCTGTTTATCAAAAAATGCATAAGTGTAAGTGATTAAACATTAACATGTACTGCATCAAAAATGAACATCTTGCAAAAAATCCAAAACAGAGCTGCAAGAATTGTAACAAATAGCACATACTGTACAATGCTTCTGCCTCTCCACTGATTCAGAATCTTGGCTATGTAGGTAAGTATCAATCTGCCACTTAGAATTATTCACATGTTGTTATAATAAATATGAAAAATAGATACAACACTGATCTGGATGATGCTGCAGGAGCAAAAGGGAGTTGTGAGAGCCCAGGATTGCTTGAAACAATAGATTCATGAGGTCACCAGGAGTCAGTTTGACTCAATGCAAGCTAACAACAACAATGTACAGTACCAGTGTAACAGTGATCTCTCACAGCACAAAAAAGAAAGAAGCAATTTACTGTATTAAAGGGGCAGGGTCATGTAACTGTAAACAAATCTGTTATCTCTAGAATCTATATTGTTGACCACACGTGGCCATTGAGTTCTGCACAGATTTTAGTGGACGGGGTGAATCCATACTAAAGTTACTTCTTAAAATCCACCAATATCTCTGCAGTTTGTACAACATATGATTGTTATGTTTGTTTCTCTATGAAGTAGAAGAGTCCATCTTCAAAATAGCACTTTCATTTTGAGAAAAGTAGTGGAAAATCACTGTGATATGGCCTATCAAAATTACTGCAAAATCGTCGTTTTGAAAGAAGTTTATTTACATTATGTGACCCTGCTCCTTCAAACTTACCTTTCTAAGGTTAAGTTCACTTTCTCTGTGAGATGTCAAGTTGTTTTTTAAAGTCTGTTTAAACTGGATGATTTCTTGCTGTAGTTTTGCTTTCTTTCCATCAGAATTTTTCAGCTCTCCAGATTCAGCTTTTGCTGCATCTGCAACAATTTTGTGATTTTGATCTTCTGAATTCTTCTCAACATTGTGAATGCTTGTTTTCAAGTTCTTGATCACAACATTTTGCTTTTCAATCTTTGGTGAAGAAAACAATGATTAAAACAGACAATAAAGGCTGCTCTCAATATCAAGCATTTTGAAAAGTCACTGCAACCAAGTAAAAGCATTCAAAGTTGATAAAACTCAGCCATTGATCTGATCACAGTGGCCAATCTGTGGGTAGTTTGAGAGCAGGAAAAAGTTCAACTATCAGGTGAGCTAATGAAAACACCCAGCATTTGAAAATATCATGCTCCCTATCCCCAATACATGTCACCGTAGGTTTAGTAATTTATGTGGCTTTAATCAGCCATTCCTTCCTGTCAAAATGGGATATTTTCTCCTAAAATCCCCTTTCCAAAACTGCAAAAATGAGTGAAAATACCAAGCAAGATTCCCTTTATTCTCCTTTCATAGCAATAATGACACTTGGATGTGTTCATGTATTTTGTCCTCTTGGGGGAATGGAATCCCCCTGAATATGATATTCATACTAGGGGGAAGACTTTTCAACCCAACAAGAGCAAAGCACATGCTAAAGGGTCCTGAAAGTCATCGCTGTGAGGTAAATACATTATGGAAATTTGCTTGTAATTCTAGCATGTTTTTAAGGTTTCTTGAAGGGAATCCTTTTAAGAAAATTGCTTACAGAATCTGAAAGGAGTGACCAATTTTAGCCCGAAAAGTTTCTAAAAATAATTAAACATGTTAGTTATTCAATCAGGTATTGCAAAATATCATTGCTTACATACTCAGGGTGCACTAGCCTTTCAAACGTCAGGCATTTCTTTGGCCCATCCGTTATAATCATGGGTGCTTGCAATCACCATCAAAGAAATGGTCACACTAGCTGTGTGCTCAAAACACAGAATATGAAGAGCAGTCTAACAGTACCATACTGTATGTCAGGGGTATGAAAATCTGGAGGAAGGGAAAACCCTCATAAATTTATATTGGAATGGCCAATTTCAGTCATGTAAGTTTATAAAAACTCCAATTCCGCATCATGCACAAGTACAGTACATTCACAACAAAATTTTGAGAATTGTAGAATAATAGCAAATCTACCTTCCGTCCATTCCATACATCAACACCCAAATGATTCAGGTTGGAAAAATGCAAGAGAAAAACAAGACAGAAGACTTCAGAAAAAAGAAAAGGGAACTTGAAAAAAGATTGGCACATTTTTGATAGGGAGCTGTGGGGGAGGAACTGAGAGGGAAGGGCCTGTATGAATGGGCTACATCTTAAACTCCATATCTGATCTGAGGTACTGTATATACATACAGTAACTTTGTATACAGGTTTATATACAATGTTTTATATCACTTTGATGCCTTCCACAAGATAACAACTTCCTCCTTAAAGCTAATCAACTATGATAAAATGGGCATTAGCATACTTGCATAGAATTATGCTCAGTAATTTCAATCAAAGATCAGCACAGATAAAAGTATCTTTAGCAAGACATGTAGCCAAAAAGTTGGACACTTTCAAAGGTAATTTGCAAAATAATCTTAATGTAGTATATTCTGACCTTTTTTTTAAACTTGCTCCTTGATTCAGGAATGCAACAATACAGACAACCAACAGCTCATGTTCATACTTGTGAAAAAGTATTTTTGGAATCTGACTATACAAAGGAAATAGTGTTTGATTCTTTTCCTAGTAGACAAACAAATTCCTAATCACATGGCAATTCCTATCATGATTTTTTGGAAGGGTCAGATTTGGCTATAATGCCCAGTTGAGAATATGAGTGGATGGGAGCACAAATACCTGCTGCAGTGAGTCAATGAATAGGCCTGGCACTTGAAAAATGCTGCTTCCTGGTCATATTAAGCAATGATATTGAAAAATATTTTGTCTCATTCCCAAAATGTATTAATTTGCCCAGATTTAGTTGATCATTTCTCCCCATTAATATGAGAAATTTTCTGCAGGAAACCCCTTTGAAAACCTGCAAAAATTTGAAGAGAAATGAGCAAATCAAATTTTTTGTTGTCATTCCTTGCAACAACATTTGCATGATCCATTTTCCCTCTTGGAAAGGCAAATGGTGGAAATGATAACATATTAAAGATATTTTCTCATGGTTTAAGAATGGTTTCTAAGGTCTCTTTATTGTACTTCTGTTAGACCATGCCTTGCAAAATCTGAATAGAGTGACCGATTACAACCTAAAAAAATCCTAAATATAGTAGAACATGTTACAATAGCTGTTTAATCAGATATTGCAAAATAGCATTGCTAATATATTCAGGCATCAGTAGGCTTTAAATTCTGGGCCTTTTGATTCACCTCATAAGTAGAGCCTTACCTCTTCATCTTTATCCTTTATGGCAGCAGCAAGGTTTGCACTTAACTTTACAATGTTTGCCTGAGCTTTTCTCTCTTTCACAGTCAGATCAACAAACTGTTTCACCCTCTCCAGGTCTTCTCCAGGACTCGTAACAAGCCTCAAAAATACCAAATCCTTCAAAGACCTGAGGCCATCGATGAAATTATTTGCTTCAAAAGCTCTTTCTTTTCTTTCCACATTTATGGCTTTCAGAGCTGATGGGTTCTTTCCAAAATCCCTCACAATCGTCTTTATAGTACCCTTCATTGCATCTTTTAGACTTTCAACAGCATATTCCAATTCTTCAAGCTCTGCACGCGCAAGCCAATCAGCTCCATAACTCAACTCACTTGCAGGCCTAGACGATTCTTGTTCTTCAGAGAGCTCTGAAGCTCTGTCCGCTGCAGATTGAGCACGCAACGCTTTACGGTGAATTTTGAGCGTCTTGCTGTAATTTCTTTCAATAATATCATATTCTTTAACAAGTGAAACTAATTCAGAGCCAAGAAGGACAGAGAAACGGTCAACATTTTCAATAATAAACGGCAAAAGAGTCACAATTTCAACTTTCCGAATGCAGTCGTCAAGGACCGAAACAATTCTCTGTGATTCAACTGTCGACAACTTTCTCCTACCGGGTTCCAGCGACTTCAGGAATTCAGTATTACTATCTGTCTTCTTTTTGCTTTGCTTTGGCTTGATTTGCAACTCTTCGAATCCATTTGCTAGCAAGCCAACTTGATTTGACTCAGCACGACTTGAATCTTCCACTCCTGCAGCGGCCATTTTCCAATCAAAGTAACTTGGAGAAATTGCCATAGAAACAAAATAACTTACGAAATCGAGGCTACTTTTCCTCCCCAGTGACGCGACGACTAAGACTCTTACGTCAGTCTTGTTCTTTTACGTGTTTTTGCTTCATCGACTCATAAGGTTCCGTTGATTGATTGGATGGCTGTTGTTTGAGATAATATAACATAGCCCCGTCCTGTCATTTATCTATTCCTCGCATAAACCAAACTAAAGAGTGTGCGACGAAACGCACATTTGGTGAAATAATTTGGTGAAATAATATTGTTGGTAACTGATTGCCTGATTTTCTTGCAGGGTTAACAGTTTTCTCTTTATTAACACTGGAACAGGTTTATTTCATGTTTTGATAGATGAGTTTATCATGATGAGTCCGCTTTTTAAGGCTATTTAAGCTTCGATTCGGCAAGGAGACGGAATGATGTGGCTTCAGTTTGTGTTGCATTACCAAAAAAGAAGTCCTACCATACTGTGAATGTTTTTGCCACCTGAAAAGCAGTTCTTGTGGGCTAACGGAGCAACCATGCCTAAATAAGTAAAAGTAAAAATGAAATGAAATGAAGTCTAATCAGGCAGTAATCGAGAAATCCTATTAGCCTAGAGTAGGAGGAGAATAGATTTAAACCTTATCCATTTTACAGCTTCTTAATGGTAACTCTATCCTAGATTTTCAAGCCTGATTCAGACAAAGCTGACTCAGTGTCAGTAATCATTCTTTCTTTGTGAAGCTTTATTGACGTCAGCATCTTCTATCTGTTTTTCTGGATTTTCCATACAAATCCGTTTTGAGGGTAATCAGAGATAGGACACTCACTAAGTGTGTATCAATGTGAAATTTTTATCTGTAGCGGGACATCCTGACCTGAAGTATTTCATGTATTGAACATATTTTATGGTAATGAGTCACATTATCACTGTGCCGTGGTTTTGCAATGCCTGCAATGAGCCACCTATAAGTGTACGCTCAAGGTGGATTTGCACTTCAGATGGCTGAAGATTGTACGATTTATTTCAAGTTTTGAACATTTTGTTAACTCTTTCACTTTAAAGAAAATTGTAATGATTTGAAGTAATCTACCCACTGTACCAGACTCTGAGAGTCGGGTACCCAGGGTAGAAATGATCAAGATATCAAAGGATTGCCAGAGACCATATATAGCGAAGTACCTGTATTTCCTTTCGAGGTTATGGACAAAATATGTATCAAGAGAGATCCTTGATCGAACCTATAAGCTTTACGTGAGACCTCACTTAGACTATGGAGACATCATTTACCATAAATATGATCCAGATATGCAGCTGAACTTTACGCAACTACTAGAACAGACTCAATATAAGTAGCACTAGCTGTTACAGGAGTGTGGATGGGTACAAGTAGGCAAAAGCTGCTTGAAGAGCTCGGATGGGAAACACTTTATAACCGAAGATGATGTCGAAGATTATGTCACTTCTTTTCACTAACCACATCCAAAAGCCCAGATTACCTTTTCAATAAGATACCTGAACAGCGCTCAGTTGAGTATAATTTAAGAAACCCGCGTTGTTATGAGCAAAATGTAGGTAGAACTGTGCGCTTTTGCAGCTCTTATTTCCATAACATAATATGTGAGTGGAATCTGTTAGACAAATCGGTACAAGATTCTCCTTCTCTCGCAGTTTTCAAGAGCAAATTGCTTCGATTCATCAGACCCGGAAAAATCCCTGTTTACAACATATATGATATTTTGGGTATTAAGCTACTAACAAGGCTTTGAGTTAATTTCAGTCCTCTCAATGAACATAATTAATTTTGACTGCTTGAGTCCGATTTGCATTTGTGGTACAGGAAAGGAAGATAATGAGCATTACCTCCTGCACTGCCCCCAGTTTACAGCTCAGCGCCAAGATCTCCTTGGTCAAGTCTCGGATGTCGGATATGATGTTGCTAGCATGAACTCAAACGATCTTTGTCATCCGTTATTATATGCGGGAACCCAAATGAAAGCACCTTTGCAAGCAGAATCATCCTAGAAGCAACTATCTCTTTTATTAAAACTTCTAAACGTTTCAATTAATTAAATTTTCCGGAAAAACAACAGCCTTAGCCTTTTTCTTTTTTTTTGACTGAAGTGCTCCCGGAATTTTTGCGTGGGCTGTCTGTGCTCATCGGGCTGCTGCCGTGGGGGTGTTGGCTGGGGGAGTACTATAATTAGTTGGAAATTTTTTTTCTCTCTCTTCGGAGTTGGATCACTGCATCATAGTTCCATTCTCCCTGCCGGTGCTGTCGTGGTTGTGGCTTGGTGGGTGGTGGGCTGTTTGCGCGGGTTTCGGGGGTACTTCACTTTTGATTTGGTTCTGTTTTTTTTTTTGTTCTGTCTTTTTCTATTACCATTAAGGTGTTTGGAGGAGAAAGCTCTAACTTTCTTGATGATTTTGAAAAAATTGTGAAAGTCTTTTCCTACAACCACTTTAATTTCCGTTGATGTTTTGTAGAAAATTGTAAGTGGCATTTGTAGTGAGGACCCGGTGACCTTGTGTCTTTCCTCGCAACAAATGTCACAGTATTTGTATGAAATTGTTGCTTTATTTCTTATTTTAGATTGATAAAAAAAAGGTTATGGACAGGCCTTATTTGGGAGCTGCGGAGGAGGAGAAACGAGAGAGACGAGGGGCCTGCAGGAGTGGGCTGCATTTTCGAATTCCATATAACTTTCTTTGTCATTTTTGCCTTGAAGCTGATATTCTGAAGTTCCAAAATGATATGATTCAGCAGTTACATTCTAAAATTGATCAATAAACTGCTTTTATCACTTGTGGCATTGACAACTGCGACGAATGACGATAACGTGTTAGTACCGGGTGAGTAAAAAAAGTTGACGCGTTTGGCGGCCTATCGAATAAAACGTATGTAGCCGATATTCGAAATCAAACTGTCATCAATCTATAAGTCAAAGGCTAACGTAGATGGCAAAATTTTGTTTCGTCAAATCACAAATCTTTGAGACCCAACATTTAGAAAAATGCCAGTAATGGGTTTGTCTGGGAATCGAAAATTCCACATTACATTCTGTTCCATGATTTATGAGGCATTGAAGTTTACATTGTCAGTTTCAGAAATATAATTTTGACTTCAATGGCAAGTAAATCATGGATCGGAATAGAATGTGGAATCCTCGTTCCTCGTGCCCTTTTCCGGCATTTTCTTAGTTTCTGGGTCTAAATGACGAGTGATTTTAACAAACAAAATTTTCTCGTTACTTCAGCCTTTTGGTGATATACTAACATTTCAGTTTTGAAAATTTTCTGTTTCATATCCCGCCAGAAAGCGTAAACTTTCTTTGACTCACCCGCTACTTCAGATAAGATAAATGGAGTTCAAAAATGTAACCCATCCTATTCCTCCAGTCTATCCTTTCTTTCTTTATCACTTTGAAGCCTTGAAGCCTGTCTGCAGGCTGGTTCCTCTCAAGCTATTGAAGCGAACAACAGATGCATCAATAACTCGTGCATGTTTTAAAGACTTGATTCCTATGCTGCCCGTACCTCTCTTAGACTTACGACGTTCCTCCCTTGTTTCCCTGCATTCTTTTATTTATTGATATCGTTTAGTCAATAGGGACTCACAATATTACTCTTAAGAGTGGGCCCACCTTAGGTCCACGTAGAGTGATTCTTGCACGGGTCAAATTGCTAGAATTTATTTTTCAACCAATAAGAAGACGGTATTTAGAAAAGGCTGATATAGCCTAGAGAAATCCCAACTGCAATTGATTTTTTTTGTTTCTACATGAGATATTACTGCTTGAAAGGTAAGTATTTTGCGATTGGTATTTGGTAGGTCAGAAAAAACAGCATTTCTTGTGCAGAAGTGATTTTGTGGAGTGTACAAAAACTTCTGCTTGCTTAGAGCCCCCATTGAACAAATGATATCAGCAAACAAAAGAACGCAGGGAAGCAAGGGACGAAAAGGAATAAGTCTATGCAGCTCTCGCAAAGACAGCCTCTAACAGAAACCAAAATATGTTCTATCACTACGTAGCACCGCTAGTCAAGTACTATTATATCATAGATTAATGAAACACTGATGATGCACAATTCATAATCGACCACTACTACATCAGAGGCACTTTTGGCCAAAATCTGAGTGGAATTCTGACGTCAAATCCCAGTTAAAGAAAACCAGTAATGAACAAAATGCAAGGAAGAGCAAACCACAGTTAAGAAAGTGCTGCATTCTTAATTATAGTTCATACTGCATAACTGCGGCAACTAATGGCGATAATTTCAATTTGCATTGGAACAAGGAAAAATGCACCTGAAGGATATAATCCATTTTGATAAAACATAGCAGTTTAGAACATTTACTTATATGTACCGGGTGTCTTTAAAAAGTATACAGATTTGGCTGTGTCCAGCGATCTCAATTTAGCTTTAAGTAATGACTAATTACTCTAAGAATATTCCTCGACATCAGACATGGCGCCAGGGACGAAATGCTATGCTGGGAAAGAAAAATTGTCAAAGTACCGACAGCGAGCGAAGTGAGCAAAATTTTTACGGACGACATCTTTCAGATTGGCTTAAAATGTGACTACGCTCTCTAAAATATAACAAGCAAGCTACGAAAGTGCCGACACTGCATAGAAATTTTCAAAACTTCACGTGCCGACAGAGGGCTCAGAGTGAATTTTGGAGGGGGATTCTGCCCCCCTGAACCCCTTCGCTCGCGCCATCCTTTCTCGACAGCCCAGGGGGTAACTTAACTGGGGAAGTAACGGAGGTTTGTGGAAAATTTTGAAAGCTGGAACACCACAATGCGGCGAAGAACAACAGCAGATATGTGCGAAGTTAAGAAAAATACATCAGATAACAATATTTCGTCCTGCCATGCAGGACCTCTTTAGGGCTGTGTTGTTTTCTTCGTGGCATTGCAGTTTTCCTGCTTCCACATATTTATCACTGCAAGCATCCTTAGATCCGACGAGCGACATTGGTATCGTCTCCTTTCTTTTCGATCTATTTGGTTGGTGTAAAACCTCTCCACACCCTGTATCCAGTCGCAAAAAACATTCCCAAACGGTATACCCTGTCGCATAAAAAGATTTGCCAGAAGAAGTATAGGTGACAAAGCATAGGTCCCAAATCTTTAAATCTACGAAAAAAGGCAGGTGTAAAATTCAATGACCTATATCTTTAAACTGAATGACTTGAAAGAAACTTTAGCCACTTTTCTATGATTCTACCGTTGGACTTTTCAGAAATCTTGATTATTTGTCGAGCTTTACAGCCTTTCTTGTATTTCAGCTCATTTTATGATGTGACGTCATCAAATTTCTAAATCACAAACCAGAAGAGTGAAGGAGTTTTGCTTGATATCCTATTGTAGGCATCCATAAACTATAGTTTTTTGAAAATTATTTGATCTTTTGTCAACAGGTTTAGAAATTTCTATTGTTTTAAGTACTTTTCGAAAATTTTCTTGAATTCTTAAAAAAGAATAAAAACACTGTAATTCTGAAAATACTGAAGATTTCAGAAAAGTCCAACGGCAGATTTACTGTAAAATAGTTCAAGTTTCTTTGAAGCCGTTCAGTTCAAAGAAATAGGTCATTGAATTTTACACCCAGCTTTTTAAAGATTTGAAACCTATGCTAGGTGACAAATTGTTCCAAGAGAAATCTAAAAGAAATTTACTGTACATGATATTAAAGAAAGTCATTGTTGTCGTCTTTGCTTTACGATTTCTAATAAAGCTGTGACTTCCTAATGATGTTCCTTTATTTTCAGTTTTTAATATCGTTGTGCTTTAAGAATTTGCTTCGCCAAAGTGGCAACGTTCTGGTTTCGAGGTGGATGCCAATTTCGCAGAACGTTTTTACCAATGGTAATAAATTACCGCATAATTTTCTCCGAAAAGGATACCCTGTAGCATAATTTTTACCGTAAAAAGACACATTGTTGAGCAGCGCATCCCATCAAGTCAAGTATGAGAGTGCCTCTCCCGGGCTCGACAGTTAACTTGAACATAGATTCCTTGTTTGTTGAAAATTCTGCATCGTGAGTAGAAATACTCATTTTCGAAGCTCAAATTTTGCATCCACCTTGAAAGAACAAGGGCAGATTTTCTAATACAATTGCATCAGTTGCTTTGGTTTGGCTTTTGGATGTGCGAATACAGACAAGGAAATTCTCTCCATCAGCAATTCAAAAACAAACAGCCGCAAAGTTGCCCTGAAACCAGTGCGGCTAACTCTGGCTTGGTGCGGGCGAAGAGAGGTTTATAAGAGAAGTTATGTGCTTATAACGAAAGAAGAAGGGTACATCTAAAGCTCTGTATCGCAGATTTTGTTCATTTGATTCAGGAGCTGAGGAGTAACTGTCTACTTATGAGCAACAAATATGCAACTATTGCAATGCCCTCTGCTTGGCTTCTGAATAATGTAAAGTTCTTCTGAAAAGTTATTTCTCGCGAATTTGATATATTTGATCCAGGAGATGTGTGGTAATTGCTTTATTTAAGCCCACAATACCCGAGAATTACAATGCCTTCTACATAGCTGCTGAATCAAATAAGCAAAGTCACCTAGACAGAAATTTATATTTACCTTTCGTCTTTCGTTATAAGCACATAGTTTGTCTTAAAAACCATTTTTCGCTTGCACAAGGCCAGAGTTTGCCTTACTGGTTTCTGGGCAGCTTTTGCGGCCGTGTTTGTTTTGATTTACCGGATGAGAGAATTTCCTTTGTCTGTAGTCACTAATCACTTTGAATGAGATGTCAATTAAAGCAACTGTTGCCATTGTATTACAAAATCTGTCCTCGTTGCATCAACATAAAAAACAAATTTATCAAAGCTAAAAAACATTTTCTCATCCATCTTTCTCTTCCTAATCATCCACTGGCAATCAATGATAAACAGTATTTGTCACGTTCTGGAAGATTAATTTCGAACGTAAATTCTGACGAGATCAACGTGACCATCGTCATCTAATCTTATTATCTACGGACATATAATTACATTGTGAAATCAACAACAATCAGCTAGGGAGGGCTCTTGGCCTATACCTAACCTTGGATACGAGGCACTTATCTACGACTTTGTGGGTGTGACGCAGAGATTATTCATAAAGTAGGAAAGAGATTTTGATAGTGCATAGAGAGAAAGGGATTCCCAGGATATTTCTTCCAACTTTATCACTGATTTGCCAGCATGTGAGACAAAGATTTGCCCATTTTGTTGGCGAGATAAGGAGTGATGAAAAGGTGCTAGATAGTAGATGATTGATATCTTATGGTTCTCGATTTTGTGTCTGATTTTTGTCCCTGGTCATCATCATCATCATCATCATCATCATCATCATCATCATCATCATCATCATCATCATCATCATCATCATCATCATCATCATCATCATCATCATCATCATCAACAACATCATCATCTAAAATTAACACACAACTCCAGTTGAGGTATGTGATATTTACATAAAAAGAAAAATAATAAACTTGATGGGACTCTATGCGCCACCAGTAGTTAGGCCCGTGTCACGAAGCCTCGATTGGATGGGTGGAAGTGCCGTGACAAGTGATGAGACATCTGATGGCAAGGAGCTAGACACACTTTGAAGAGAACATAAGTTCGAAAGGCCTTAGTGTGATGATTCAAAGTCTTGTTTCTTTGCCTCCATTTCTTACAAATAAGTGATGGCAAAGAAAGGGGCTTTGTCTGTACTGGATGGTATCATTTTTTGTCTAATATTTGTCCCTGCTTTGCTAAGATTTATCATTAAGCTTTGTTTTGATAAGCAAGAAGAAGGAATTGATGTGATAAGTAATGGACAGCAGATGATCGAATGGTGTTGCACCACTGCTGCAAAAAGAGATTTTTGTCTTCAATGGTCGTTGATTTATCTAACTATCATTGATATTTTGTCTCTAATGGTGGTTGGATTTTTCGTCCAATTGTTGTTGCTATTTTGTCTCTAATGGTGATGGGATTTTTTGCCCAACTATTATTGATATTTTGTCTCCAATGGTGATGGGATTTTTTGCCCAACTATTATTGATATTTTGTCTCTAATTCTGGCTACTAGGGTACCAATGAGACGTTAGATGTTCTTAAATTTGTTGGGCAGGACACAGATAATCTCTGGAAGAATTCACGAAACAGAAGAGATAGAAGATCAGATTTATCTAATAGTGCACTGACGCATGTCACCAGTCGATATAGGTATTTTGTCACTAATTCTGATCGCTGGGGTACCAAGATGCGACAAACTAAGTAAACTTTGATTTGCTAGGACGCAGAATATCTCTGAAAGAGATTATTTATCATTTCTTTGATGTTTTGTAATCGTTACTAATATTCGTCCAAATCAACACCCTTCCTGACAACGTCTGGTACAAATCTTATTGTATGTTACAAAGAAATTCCTAATGACGTACCAGAACTGCTAATTTCATCCACACAACAAATCGGCTTGAATGATTTCAAACCTCCTTTTTACGCCACATACACTTTTTCTACACTGTTTACTTTTCTCCGGTTGCTTGTAAGTCTGTTTAAATTTTACTTTTAAGAACATGGGCTGTGAATGAGATCATAGACAGCAGATATCAGACTAATGCATTGTTGCACAAAGATCTTTGGCTCTTATTGGAAAGACGAGATTTTATTTACAGCGTATACCTATGGTTCACCAGAATACGAGAATGGCTCTTATTGGATAGATGAGATGTTATTTACAACGTGCACCTATCGTTCACCAGAATATGACACGATAAGCTTTGGTTTCATGAAGTAAAGACTGTTTTTGAGAGATAACCCTAGGCCTAGATTGGCTAATGTGATGGTACACAAAGAGAAATTATGTCCCTGATGAATTGTACATTGTCTCTGAGTTTCATCTGATTTCTCAAGTTACGAGACAAACTGATTTGAGATAAGGCGTGCAAGATAAAATGATAATTTATATCATTAAAATTCTCTAATGTGTGTTAGCCAATTACGCCAAAAAGAGATTTCGTCCTTAATAGACTTGAAACATTTGCGATAGTGACACTCATTCAGTTAGTGGGAGGGACATAAATCTATCATTTTCAGATTCAAAACAACTTTCAATGATGAGAAACCATTGCTTGACCGCTGAGACTTGCCACAAGTCTATTCCGTCAGTCCGTCGAGCCGTTCCCTTTTCAGTGGTTCCTGAATCCACCATTCCAACATTCCGTCAGGGTACGAAGAGGAAGGAGAGACGATGTTTCTCCTCTCGGGCTCCTCTCTCGGAGAGAGCCATGAACTACCGTAAATGGAACGGTTCGACGGACGGAAGGAACAGACTTGGAGCAATTCTAAGGACTTAAGCAGTTGAAGCATAACAACTTAGATAGAGAATGTGCCCTTACCGTCTTGTGCTAAGCTTCCTTTGCTGTGGCGAATTTTTGTGGCGCAAAAGTAATTGACACGTGATTACCTTGGTAAATAGTGATTGGTTAATTTTGCTTAAACAACGGTGTAATTCTGGTTGGCACCTTGTTTATCCCGTTTTCTTTGATTCTGCAGTTTTTAACTACTCTTGCCCAAGGAACGAAATGCTTCAACAGCGTTGTATGTCAACAGGAAGAGCGGTTACATATAGCAGCGTTGTAAGCCCGTTGTTTCGAATAGAAGCAACTGGATAAAGCATCTAGTGTGACCATGAGCGATAGGAAACGCAGTGTGTAGCAGTTCGAAATTTGTATCAGAAGCGAGCCACCTTAACTTAGTGTTTTTTGTGTTTTGAACTTATCTTTACTTGAGAAACAACCACCTCTCAATGTTTCGTAATTCTGAAATTTGCGGTAGATTGTCACCTTAGTGCAGATCCACCTTATTTGAAGAGCTCCACACGTTTGGAGCTCTACAATTAAAGTGGAACTGCACTTAAGGTGGCTCACTACCGGGAATTTCACAATTACGAAACAGCGAGAGGTGGTTGTTTTCCAATAAAATTAAGTTAAATACAACAAAACGCTACGTTAAGGTGGCTCGCTTCTGATATAAATTTCAAACTGCTACATACTGGGTATCCTTTTGCTCATGGTGTGATCGCAGCCAATAGCATATGCTGCTATTCATTGACACCGCAATTTCAAAGTGATCAGAGATTATTGCACAGAGAAAATTCTTTCAAACAGCCCTGAACTCAGTTGGGTGAACTGTCGTCTTTTGCATGCGAAAAATTGTCTCTAAGGGTGTGTTTGATTGGCACCAATTTTGAAAACGGGAGACTTCGTAGACTCAGAATTTGTGTTTGATTGACTACTAAGTTTAGAAAACGGCAGGTTTGGTAGGTTTGAAAAGCTGCCGAACCTTCTGCTCCAAAAGGTAGAAGGTTTGCAAGACTTCAAGAGATTCTCGTTTTCATTTGAGAACTCTGAAAGCGAGGCGAATTTGCTCGCATTGCTACGGTGGTAGTTGGTAACTTTGCTTGTTGTTGCCAAGCACCAGGCTCATCTTCAAGTTTGTCAACAGGAAACCTCGTTTTTGCCAGGATGTATCTGAAGCCTATTGGCTGCTTTCACGGTGTTTGATTGGGAACTGTGTTTCCATCTCTGCGAAATCTACCGTTTTCGGAATTTGGTAGGTTCGGAATTACCAATCAAACACGCCCTAAGTGTCCTAAAGGCCTGTTTACATGATCCTGCTTTGCCGAGATATCTCTCCTAGGCGGGATATCTCGCTTGGCCTGGATACCCCGGCTGCCTATAGAAACACATACAATTTTCAATTTGCGTTTTCATGGGATTTTCATACCGTCCCGTCTTGCCGGGATGTTTTCATCCCGTCTCGGCATGGCGGGATATCCCGTCTGGCCGGGATGATTTTCTCCATGTAAACAGAAACTGGCGGGATATCCCGCCATGCCGGGATGAAATTGACGTTACTGCGCATGCATTTAACGCGAGAACCATGACACGTTTCAAAAGAGCGCCAAATCTTTTCAAACAAGACGTCAAATTTCATCCCGTCCCGGCAGTGTTTCCCATGTAAACGAGAAAAATAAAAATGTCCCGCCTAGACGAGATATCCCGGCAAAGCGGGATATCCCGGCTAGGCGGGATCATGTAGTCAGGCCCTAAGAGAAGTCACGAGTTCATAGGGAAAGAAAAAGGGTAGAACTAAAGATCTGCCTGGCGGTTTTTGTTTATTTGATGCAGGAACTGAGTAGTAATCGCCTCATGTAAGCCCTTAATAACCGGGAGTTGCAATTAAATCTGTTCGGCTCCCAAATTACATAAAGAAAATCCTCCAGGTCGAGTTACTTAACAACGCTGTGTCCTAACGGGCTATGGTTGTAACGTTCAGACCATCAATTCTTTATGCATTGGTATGCAGAAAAATCATTTGCATTAGAGCTAGACATGAATAAACACTTATAAATTCTTAACTGGCTCATGGCATATTCATGGTCGAAAGCAGGCAGTTGCCGTTTTAAGCGGCTTTCCTAATCACTCTTTACAAAATTCAAATGATGCAGTAGAGTCGCAATGATGAAATCATATTAAAAAGTTTAGGCGCATGCGTTTGCATGCATTAGTTTGCATGCATATTTATCTAAGCATTGTCAAATACCGCGCATATACAAGCAGCCGAAAGGCTCTCGGGGCAGCTTTGCATTAGCTGCATTAATCTAAAAACAGTGTGGTTGGAGATAAAATGGGTCATTCTAGGTTTGTAGATTAGTCAGAAGAAAGATTCTCTTAGGTTCGGGAAACTGATTTATTGGTTTCTTGCTTCATCCAAGGTCATTATGACCCAAGGGTTTAAAGGCCGGTCAACATAAATGCGAATTGCAGCGACTCGACTGCTCATCGGCCAGTTCGCAGGAGAATATCCATTTGTTCTGCCTGAACACGAGAAAGTAAGCGAACCATGCTCATGGCACTTCCTGAAACAAAAAAGACACTTTTTGGTCTATTGAAGCAGTCTGGGGTACATGCCCGTAATGCAACAAGTTCCTCCATTTCTTTAGTGTCTGCTGTCGATACCGCAATGGTTTAAATCAAGGGCAGATATTTTCTATACATACATACATACATACATACTGACATGACTATAGTTGTGGGGACTTATGTTCTGCGCATACGTTGTGGGGACCACATATATTTCAATATAATTCAACAACAGTAAGTAGCAGCTGAGAGCAGGTCAAAGAAAAACAAAGAGCTTGACCTTGCACATGCTTTAATGATATCAAACATGTGATCAAATTTTGTGTATCCACGTTGTGGGGTCTGTACCTTTCACACCAACGTTGTGGGGACATATTTTCAGCTTGGTCAGAAATACCATACTAAGACCATTTTAATGGATTATCCTGACAGTTAACCCAATTTTCTGCTTTCATGATGGTCACTGGACATCAGATTTGTAAACTCTTAATATACACATTTTGTGGGGACATTCAATGTACACACTTTCTGGGGACACTCAGTGCACACACTTTCTGGGGACACTCAGTGTACACACTTTGTGGGGACATTCAATGTACCACACTTTCTGGGGAAACTGGATGTATCCATGGTTAGCCCACTCTCTGGGGACATAATAAGCTTGATCATATTTCTTGTGACATTTATATGATACATTGTATCCTGGAAGGACATTGGGAATTCCTAATTTAAGATTCAAGAACTAAGAACCAAACCACTCTAATTTGAAACCAAATTCCAAGAACCAAATGTAGACAACCTCATTTAGCTAAGAACAGGAATTAAAGAAATAATCTTAGATATCCTGATGTAAGAACTCTGTGCTTAGATATGCAACTGTAACTAGTTGTTGAGGGTGTTGCTGAGGGAGTTCAGCCATGAGCAGTAATTCAAGAAACAATTTTAGACCCGCTGATCACGGAATCAGTTCTAACAACGACGTTCAGACACCTAAATTAAATAATCAGGATTCAAAGGGCAATAGATACCCTGATCTAAGAAGAAGCTCGAGGCAGAACTTAATAACAAAGTCTAGAAATAAGAACCAGTCTCACATGTTAATTCAAGAACCGGAATTCAAGAAACACCTTGATATTTCTGGCTTGTTGGATTATGGTGATGTGTTTAGTCAAAATTCTGATTTCTACAAAATCATTCGTTGGATCTTTATCTTCCCACTGCATACGATTTTGGAACAAACTTCGGGTAGTAATGATGTCAGGGTTTTCATGTTCAATTGAAACTGTTTCAGATATTTTTGTGACAATTTTTACTTGTACATTATTCTTTCCTGTTAGAGGTATACTCTCCTGTTTCTGTGATGCCTAGTTATAAGAGTTTAACCTAGGAAACGGCCAAATGAACTATATGCAAATGCTTATCAGGCATTGCTTTGTTGCAAATATGCTCTTTTTACATTTTAAGGAACTTTTAGTACTGTCGCAAATCCTCAGTTTAGCATAGAAATTATGTGGAATGATAATTCTGCTTGAGATTTCTGATCACCAACGGGAATTGCTCCACGTGCGCGCACAGTATTTGCAACAACATTCATGACTTGGAATGGTATTCGCGGCAAAGCGTTGTTGAAGATTTGTCATGTTTTATCAAAAGTGATGGCAATTTTATGGCGGAGAATAATCAGAATTGGTGTGACGTTGTTGGTGAAAAGCTGTGATGCTTTGCTACAGCAAGTGAAGCTGATTTAAAACCGAATAATGGCATTCTGCAGTGGATGAAGAGAGATATGATAGCTTTCTTGGTAGCAAATAGCTTTAACTCATCAAGGATTTTGGAAACTTACACAGACAAGTATTTTCATCTTATTCTTTGATATAAATCAAGTAATGTGTGAAACTTTGGAAGCTATGCCTTATTTCTAGAGTTCTTGAATAATTCCCGAACATAGGCCAATTTTTGAAGGAATGAAATTCTATGTGGTGCCCATATCTTTGATGAGATTTTATCCAAATGCAGAAAAACAAGTATGGAGTATGGGCCCTGCACAATTAATTGTGGCAAAGCCAGCTCCGACTCGTCAAAATCCGTATTGATCATCATAGACATCTTTTGCTGTGAAAGTTATAGCCTTCACTTCTTCTCTCTTTCAGCCACTTTTCCAATCACCCGCTTAACCAGAGGGTCAGCTCCTTGAAGAAACTATTCCTTTCCTCGGTACATTGAACGTTGGGACTGTATTAAAAAAATCTATCAAATCAACCTACCAGACACTTTCTGCAAGTAATGTATACTAAAGCTTTGATAAATAATCTTTTCAGAATAAAAAGCCCTAAAGTCGTCGTCCAAATGGCCAAAAACAACTGTTTTAGATTTTCACCTCTCAAATTTTCTAATTGAATAATGCTTATCCATTATTATTAATCTGCACCTAAAGACCTTTCAAATGATATATGATTTTCATGAATACCCGTTTCTCAAAGACCTAAATATCATGGCGCAAAATGTGCAGAAAGAAAAGCTTTTAATTTTCGCCCCTCAAATTTTCTAATTGAATAGTTTGACCCTTAATTATTAATCTAAACCAAAAGAGCTTTGGAATGATGGACAACTGTTGTAAAAATCCGTTTCTCGAAGGCCTAAAAGTCATCGCTCAAATAGTGCAAAAACACATGCTTCAATTTTTCACCCGTCAAATTTCCTATTTGAATAATTTCGACCCAATATTATGAATCTACTCCCAAAGAGCTTTCTAATGATGTGTTACTTTTCGAAAAAATCGTTTCTGATAGGCCTAAACATCAGCCCCTAAAATGCGGAAAGATCTATGTTTCAATTTTTCACCTCGGCAGTTCTATAATTGAATAATTTCGATCCAATATTATTAATCTTCACTAAAAGACTTTTTGAATGATGTACACGTTTCTTATATTATGAGAAACTGGTTTGTAAGAAACCAGTACTAGGACGGGCAAAATTTCAAGAAACTCTAACACTATGTTCATAAGCGTACCGGAAGACAAAATCTGGGAGGGGGCTGCCCGATAAAGAGTTTATTGTTTGCGAGAATTTTTGCCCAACTTACGATGGAGTTTTGCCGGAGAAGGGGGTGATTTTTGTAGACTTTTCTGTCATTGGGAGGGCTGCAGCCCTCTTGTCTCGTGCGCTTAAGACTATGATCTAAATTCAAAATTTGTAGCTTTTGCTCGCGAAATTACAGAAAATTTCGACTCGCAAAGGTTTTTTCTATCCAATGATTTTTGTTCCTTCAAGTTTTTGCTTTAATGTTCCTCACCCCGATCTTTCTTCTTTTGGGCTATTTAAAAGCTTGTAAATTGTCACCGTGACAGTGAATAGTACTGAAAATGAATAGAAAAATTTTTCCCCTTCACTTTTCTTCAGTCACGAAGTTTTTTCATGCGAAAATGCATCTTTTTCTCGATCGCGAAAGTTTTTGTATTGAAGTTTGCGGGAAAAAGTGTCATTCACGAAAATTTATTCCCTTAATTTCGCGATTTTTTCTTCTCGCGAACTTTCTGCCCGCGAAACTTTCTACCCCTAAGGTAATGCTCACCCTGCTATGTAACCACTCCTTTCTAGGATTTTTGTCACAAAGCCCTGCTAATTTTTTTCAGCCCCCTATCTAGCATTTGTCCAACACTGATGTCTCCCTCTTGTTGGGCACAGGGAAAGAGATTAAATCTTTATCACAGGTGGAGGAGCACCAACCCTTCTTTCCTTCAGATTCATTCCACAAGTCTCTTGTTTCGTTCCCCAGACAACAACAACAACAACGTAACATGAGTGAAAGTTAAAGGGACTCCTGTAATCAGTCTATCTTTATCCTTGGTCTGGTCTTTGAATGAAATGTAAGGCCGCACAACGAAGTCACTAACGAAACGAGGAAGGTATACAAATACTGAACGAATCTCTGCAATCCTGTGGCAACGTGAGTTAATTTTCCCAATTTGACGTCCAGTTCTTTTGTAATCTGAATATGTAATGTTTATTTTGAACATTAGGGTAGTTCTTGAAATGGCCTAGATGGTTAAATTTGACACACCGTTCTTTGCAGAAAATCCCATGTGATAATTTTCTTTTTAGCTTCACGTGCAGCATCGGGTAGCTAGCCACTAGCCACTGCAGATGATTGTTTTTGCAACTACGCTCAGTCTAATTATCTGCATGTCTTTTTCCTGTCTTATTTGAATGTTTGTTAGTTGTTAAAAACATCGTTTTGATCTCTTCTTCCACTAGATCAAGATGAGTAAAAGAAAGTCGACAAGGTGCACTCCTCCTTTGGAAGAGGCAAAAATATATGTAAAAAAACAAAGCGACAGGAATGACTTGGAGAAAAGGATGGTTAGTGATGTTGTTGGTGAGTACATTAAACTTCTTAGCATATTTGTATGAAACTATGTTCAATCAATTTATTTTTTCATTTATTTATCTTCGTTCTTTGAAACTATTTTGTCATGAAAGAAATCCTTTGCAAACATACCGTAAAAGCTCTATTAAGCCCCCCGGGGGGGGCTTATTTAATTTTGGACCTTCAAGGAGGGGGGCTTATTAATAGAGAGGGGACATATTAGAGAGGGGGGGGCTTATTCATAAAATTAATTGACAAGGGTATATTTGGTAGCTTTTCAGTTGAGTTCTTTTATCCCATATTTTGCAGAATTAACATACAACCTTACGGCCCAAATACGTAAATTCAACACAGTTTTTATCCCAAACCATACTAACACTAACTTGCAACGTTGTCGTTGTGTACTTAAATAGATGGAAAGCATTTTTAGTAAATCCTATAATTCTGTGGGGGGGCTTAATAGAGAGGGGGCCTTATTTCAGATTTTGACTCAGGAGGGGCCTATTAGAGAGAGGGGCTAAATAGAGAGGGGGCTTAATAGAGCTTTTACGGTATTTTAGCTTTATCTTTTTTCTCTGTAACACATTGTCATGGCAATTGATTAATTTCCAAACACTAGGAAGGCTTCAAAAAACCTTTTTCAGGGAACAGCAAGTAAACATGAAGATTCTTCATAATTTAAAAAGGACACAACTTGCTGAAAATTGAATGGACCAAGATTAAGAAAAAAAAACTGGTAACCCAAGAATTAGTCTATTGTCCCTCCAATGTCTATGCACACTTTCTGCACTAAAGTGTGGGTATAAATACATAATTTTCCGTTTCTTTTACTCTTTTGCCATACTTCTAGAAGTAACAACCAGTGGCGAAGCTAGCTGAAAATAGTCAGTCATGCCAATACAGAGTGCGGGGGTCCGGGGGCGGAGCCCCCGGAAATTTTTTTGAACCACGCCCTATTTTCCACCTGGAAACGCCTTCTTAGACCTGGAAACGCCCCTTTTTGAAAGAAGATAAAAGAACTCCAATTGCTGCAGAGAGGAAAGTGCACCTGTAAAAGCAAAGAAAACTTTTGTTTTCACAAATTGCAGGCAAAAATGCTTTTCTAAATTCTTTCTTTCAAATTTGATATTTCAGTAAAAACTTTGTGTATATACAGTAACTGTTTATTAGATTTAGCAGGCACTACAGTAAGGCTCCACATTTGAGAAACCACCTACAAGAAACTTTTAGGCTACTGAGAAATGATTAGGCCCCTCTACTTATAAGAAACTCTTGAGGGTCACACCCAAAATAGTTTCTTGTATCTTGACTGACTCTAAATTATTGTCTGATGATGTGAGGGCATTCCATTTCATGCAAGGTTGATAAGAAATTGCTAGCAAGATATCTTGGATTTTAACAGATTTTTACCTTAATTTTATTGATGTTCTTGACAATCAGTGATAACATACACATAAGCTAACATATCTATATATAACCCCATTCTGCCTTAACATGATTTTCTAAGATTTTCCAGAAAAATTAGAAACTAAAGTAACTTGAGCCTAAAAATTGAAAAAAATCATATTGCAAGGCCTTACTGTATATATGTCAGGGCTTCAGATGTCATGCAGTCATTTCAGTTGAAAAGTTCCCAGGCATATTTAGTCCCCAAGATCATTGAGTTAAGCTCAAGCCCTGCGTCACGGGTATGCCCATTGCTTGAGTTTTCCATTTTTAAGCAGAAGGAACCCTACCAGCTCATTGGCCCCAGTAAAACTGGCTCTGCAAGAAGATTTGGCTGTTGTTGGAGAAAGTTCTTCTGTTCTGTGACAAATTATGATAATACTATACACCTGGAAAGTTCTCTTGGAAAGTTCCTTTAATCAGCAACAAATTATGAGCTGCATACTTCCTTTGCCAGTGTGGAAAGTTCATTTTTGTTACGCCAAAGGTTTATGCCACACCAATTGTCTAAAAAAATAGACCTATTGTTCCTCCATTGTTCTTGATGTTGCTCTACTCCAAAATTATTGGGTGTAACATGCATGTTTTACAGTGTGGTTCCTTTGCAAAAGTTTCTTTGCAGTACAAACAAGAACCTTCTCTTGGAAAGTTTCTTTAATCAGCAAGAACTGAAAGAGTCAAATAATGATCTGATTGAATGCATAGATATGATCTTCAACCAGCAACAAAATAATGATAATACTGCAAAAAGTTCTCTTGGAAAGCTTCTTTAATCGGCAACAAAGTTATGATAAAACTCACAAGCAGGACAATGCACCACTTTCACAATGAGCTAACTTCTTTTGAAATTCTTCCAGGAACATCACTTTCCTAAATTTAATTTGGATCAAAAGCCTGCATTGCTCTCAGCAATGCACAACATTGCTATTTGCTTTGTACATGTAGTTGCAACATAATGGTATAATGTAGATTTCTTGCTGTACAGGGGTCACATCTTTTGCCTGGAATTGAATTTAATTGTGAAATAAGTCTATTCTCTTGGAAAGTTCCTTTTTCAGAATCAGCAAACCTCCCATGAAAGCGGCGCTCAAAGACAGAATCAAATTTTGCCAGGCATTTTATCATGGCTCCTAAAAGGAAAAGTTCCTGCTTGGCTAGACAAAGAACAGCTTCAGAAAGAGTTCTTAACATATCTTCGTTCTGCTTCACCTCTTCGTTGTGCCGTTCAATCTCCTCTCTTCTGGCTCTCGAAAATAGGACATCCACCCTCTCCGACACATCAAAGGTTTTCCACATCTTGTAGGCCTAAGGCCTGCATATAAGTCCTGGCTCTCTCGTGCCCTCGTCGGGCAGTCAGACAGGAAACCTTGCATGTTGCTGTAGCCTGTTTCAGCTCGAGTTTGGGAAGCTCGAAGGAGTCGGAATAGCAGGCATGGCCAACAGAAGAGGGGTTTCATTCCTTGGCTCCCACACAGCCAATCTTTCTTCGTGTACCAGGCTTCCTGGATTGATCTGTCCTTCGTCTTCAGCTAAAGCTTCGGAGTTGGCTTTGATCACCTTCTGCTCGCTGGCATTTCTTGCTGCAAAAGACTTCTTCAACAGCTGGGCGACTATGTCTCCTTCAGGAAGGGTTGCAAATGACTCTTCATACTCCATGGTAATCAAAATTCGAATAATAATTCTCCGAACTGCAATGTAGACATTGCTTGAGCTGTGTCTAGGCCTGTCAGTCTGACTGTGCGAAACACAAGACAAAGGTTGTTTTGTCATCATTTCTATTGTTTCAACGAAGGTCGTGCTCTGAAAACAGAGCACGCCTTTGAGTTGAAAACTGGCGCAATGAGCACGCGTAAGATCAGCCCTAGCCAATCAAATCGTTGCTATCATTATTATTATGATGACTTTGGTCCAACTTTCTCAGATGAGCATGATGTAACATAGGGAACCAGTATGGGAAACAGAAACATTAGACAATCACTGCAAAGTGGAAGCTGCAAAATGCTGCAGAGTTAGTATAGAAACCCTATGATAGGTTTGCTTTCGAAAGCTAGCAAGACTTAACACAGGGGACCAAGGTATCAATCTGCATGGAAGCGAAGGCTATGTGAGATGTGCAATGATATAAATGTTGCTATTTATGTTACGATTTCTGCGAAACTTTCTGCAAAAACATGTTTTTTTGGTTGAAAAATATTCATATCTCTGAAAATTGTTACTCATGCTGAGCATGACCAGCATGACCGCTAGCTTCGCCACTGGTAACAACTAAATAAATTTTCAGAATGTACAATGTACTTTATGCATGAAGAATCTCATTGAGATTTCGGACACAAGGAACTTGCAATTGTGTTTCTTTACGTTGATAAATTTTTTCTAGGATGGGGTGTCTTTGCAACAAATACACTCAGCAAAGGCTCATTTCTTTTGGAATATGTGGGTGAACTGATTTCTGCAAGTGAAGCAGAAACAAGGGAAGCAGATTACCAGAAGCAGTTGCTGGGGAGCTATTTATTTTTCTTTTCCTATGAAGGAAAGTCACTTTGGTAAGTTTGTCAAGAACAATTGAGCTGTTTCCTTCCCTCTTGTATTCTGAATAAGCACAAGTTAGACTTAGTTTCAGTTTTATATTTGAATTCATTATGAATACAATTGAATCATACCAACACAAATAACAAATCTACAAGGATTTGAGATGATGCTACATATATATATGTATATGAATGTAAATTTTAAATTTTATATATATATTTATATATGGGAAAAAAGACACCTCATATATATATATACGGATTCATATATGGATGATTAATATATACAATGTACAAATAAAAATTGAAAAACGAGATAAATTGTGTGGAGAAAATTACTTGAGGATTTCTATCAATAGGTAATCAAAATAGAGGAGAGAACCATCCCCCTTAAATTAACACAGCCCTAGTAATTAACCTATAGACTCAATGTTTTCCTTGTTTTCCCAGTGTAGCAATTAATGAAATTTGTGAAATTGAATGAAATTAACTATGTATAAAATTTTGTTTCACAGCAATGCCACAATTGATCAAACCTGTGTCATGTGCCACAATAAACTTTATGTACAGAGGTTGGACAACAATAAGTACTCAGATAGTCAACCCACTGAGGCATTTTAGACTTGTGGCCTCTCAAAACGCAGTTTTATAAGCACCGTATCAATATTTTAGATTCATTCAAATCACATTCTCATGGGACACAAGTCCGAAAGGCCTCAGTGTGTTGAATTTGTCTGAGTATTTTTTTCGTCCCACGTCTCTTTATCAAGTTGTTATGTACTTTGTAGAGTTTTAACAAAAATGATTCAAGGATTGAATGATGACAGTGAACAAAGTTTCCAGAAATTTTAGTGATTATTGGTAAAAGTTGACTTTGGCATGTATATATAGTTAAGGCTCAGTTCTAGTTTCCTTGTTGCTGTTTGAATGGGCAGCTCATAACTACAGTATTAATCCTTGTAGTGTTGATGCTACCAAGCCTGATAGCCGTCTTGGTCGTCTCGTAAATGATTCTGCCCATCCAAATGCAGTCATGAAGAAGGTAGAAGTTGATGGCTCACCACACTTGTGCCTCTTTGCTTTGAGAGATATTGCAGTTGACGAGGAGATAAGATATGATTATGGGGTAAATGATCTACCATGGCGCCTAGAGGTACAGTATTCTCATTGCTGTGCAAATTTAGTAGAACATGATGATGTATTTGTTGTCAAATGCAATGCTGCAATCACACTGAACATTGTTCCTTTGTTGTATTTTTGCAAAATTGTGCTGTGATGTGTAGTCATGTTTCGTTTTTACATATAAAACTGTAAGAATGCTTTGGCCATGGGAACTAATTCCATAGGAAACCTATAAGATGCAAAACAACAGGAAAAACAAGGTCCTTAGCAATATTTAGGTCCTTCATATAACTGGGTGGTCTTCATATCTAGAAGAATCTCTAGTCTTCAGGGTGAATCTCTTGTTTCCCTGTGCTCTATGACTTGACGATGGCCCTTCAGTCAACAGAGACTCATCACATTGCTCTGAAAAAACCAGGCCCTATTTAGCCCCAAACTTTGCGGTTTCTCCAGTACCAATCAGATTGCAAGATTTGTGAATTACTGTTGTTACGGTGTAAATGTGATAGAATTTTTGATTCAATTGAAGAATTGAAAACACTCCCACAGGATTGAGATTTGAAGCCATTATTCTTTCATAATTCCATTAATGATTGAAGAAAGTAGGGCCAGGTTTTTGGCTGTTTCATTATGAGTCCCTCTTGAGCAAGGCTTACCACAGGGATACAAGGGATTCATTGTCATGAGTCTACTTCATATCCTTGCATGGTTGCTACATGATACATGATTTCACTGTGTGAGTGGGTGGTGTCATGCTATGTTGCCATGCTTTCTAGCAACAAAAATATATTTAAAGAAAGTGATACAATTCACATCTTAGTGTAAAATACAGTAGTGTGACCACAGCCAATGTTTCACTAGCTGCATCTGTTAAGTGACAACAAAATATTTTTGGCTTCTTCCATGGGTGTGCACCTTTTGATAAAGATCCACCATTTTTCTCCTTTTTCAAGGTAAGAAGCTGTGCATTGTTTTCTCATTCGTAAGATTTCGGATTCAGCAATAAATCTCAGATTATATACTGATTTAGTACAACATTATCCATTTACAAAAGCTCCAAAACTGTGCTGCCAGAATTGTAACAAGCAGCAGCTATGATGCCCCAAGCAGACCACTTGTTGTTGGGCTGGGGTGGAAACCATTGAAGAACTTATCAGACAGAAGTGAATGTCAGACAATGGTCTTCAAATCCTTAAAGTGAATATGACGCGAAAATTTTTATTGATGAAAAACGTCAATTTGAGTGTGCTGATTTCGAATTTCGACATTAAACTTTCCGAAACTAAACCGTTTTGTAGTTACAGCCTTTTGAAAATCAAATTTCTTCACAAAAAAGTGTCCGGGGATCTGGGTCGAGTTTTTGGACTTGTGACGTAAAGTGTTTGGGTAGGATGACAGCAGATACTTGCATATCAAAGGATAGTACTGTAGTCACAAGGGTTTTAGGGTTTCATAGTTGCCCTACAGAAAACCTCCACACTCATATGATTTAAATGCCAGGGAATTTATATTCTCGCACTGTTTTGGTAATTAATTGATGTCTTTTGAACACCTGAATTTCACAAATTGGCACTCAATTAACGCTTTCTATGATGAAAGAAGTGGTATCATATTTAACCATGGGGATATAGGATTGTGAATAACAGGATGATTCAGAGAAAACAATTAAAGTACAACGGGAATGAGCTCATCCTTTCATCACAACTGCTCGCTTGGTTTCCTCACGATTTGAAGTTTCAAGCCATTGCAAACGGAGTACAAACAGACAGCTTCGCTCGCAGAAGGACTTCAAACATTTACTGTACAGTGCCTCAAGTGGATAGGTCGTACGAAGGGAGGGAAAGAATTCAGACCAACAGTAGTTTGACTCTTGTTTGACCAACTATGGCTATGCTGTGAAAGAGAGGGTCCACGAGTTTAGGCCATGTGCATTCTGTCTGGTTGGCGCTCCACTGGAATACATTTATTTCGCTGTAATCGTACTTTTCAAAGTTTTATGAGGTCCAGAGACATGCTGAAACTACAGAAACTTTGCTTTGGTAAGTGCTGATTTCTTTACTTAGCGCTATCAGACTAAATCAACGACAAGTCTGGTAGTTTGGTGTCTGATCACTCTCTCGGTAGGAGAATTGAGAACCGCGTAAAATCACGGATATCATAAGTCTGGTCAAGCTGCCTTCCCCAGAGTGCAGGACTTCGTCCCGTGAAATGCCAATATTCAACCGTTTACAAGCCACAAATGTCTGAAATCTTTGCAACATAGACTATCATTTATTGTTATTTCAAACCCGTGAGTTAGATATGCAAAGGTTGCTTTGATGTGAGACATGGTTTCGTGACATCCAGCTTGCAAAAAGGCGTTCTTTACCACATTGACGAGAGAAAAATATTTGAAAACATTGTAAATTTAGCAGTTGAAGTATTCAAGAAACCAGGAGTGGAATTCCTTAGTTTTGATCGATTAAAATGGTGAATAAACAATCCAAACCTGACCACTTATCAAGGTTTCGTAATGGTTTCATGTATGAAGCATTGCACGGTGTTCTCTTTCCACAAACACTTTACGTCACAGAGGCCTGGTAATCAACGGTCTGACCGCGCAGAATTGCCGCCACTTTTCGAAGCAGAGTGGGGGCTGCTCAACCCCATTTTCTGAAGAAATAAGCGTCTAAATCAAAAAATAAAATACACCATCGTGATGAGCGATGTTTAATGCATAATATTAGACAATAAAAATTTTCGCGTCATATTCACTTTAAATGAGTTGGCTCTGCAATAGTGACCTTTTCAAAAGAAACTCCAATTTCTTTTCTTATACAGTAAGAACCGGCAAAATAGAAACCACTGTGTAAGAAACCTCAGGCTGATTTTTTTGAGAAATGGTGCCCTAATATAAGAAACTTCTCAGCCAAATATATTGCATACTGTACTTCATCATGGCTGAGCAATTTGATAAGGTCATTTTCAAATGAAGGAATGCACGCAGAAGCTGGCATCAGCATACAAATTTTGTGAACTTCCATTTTTGATAATATCTTAAATTTCAGTTTATGATGTGCAGCAATGTATTTACAGCATACTCATATACTGTATATAATATAAATATAATATTTAACTTGAAATCATTGAAGGTTTTGTTAATCATATTATATACTGTATAAGAAACCTTTCAGCCTCTTGCCTTGACAAATGCCCTTTTAATAAGAAACTAAACAGGCTGTTTTGAAAAAAACTAGTTTCTATTTTGTGGGTTCTTACTGTAGTTTCCATAACACAGAGACAGAATTGAAGCTTCCAATGAAAAAACAGCAAGTGGGCAAAAATGCTTTTCTTACAGAGGAGCAAAGTTGTGTATTAGCCTCTCAGCTGATTCAAAGCAAGCATCTCCCTAAATTCCTTTAAAGAATGTATTTGGGGTTGGAATATTTTCTTTTATTTTGTAAATTTTTAACAGTAATTTAATTCAGATTTATTTTTATTGTTTTTATGGGAGGTCCCCTTGAAAGGGATTGTGCATCCTTTATGGAAGCCAGTTACAAAGTTTGTTTGTTGCTGTTTTAGAATGAAACAAAGAAAAGAAAGGGTATTTCACATCAAGAAAGAATAAGGAGAAAGAGGAATTTATCCAGAGTGTTTCCTGGTGGCTCAAAGGTATATAGCTGGATATATGTATCAGATATATATTTCTTGCTTGCAGCTGTGTTTCTGCTATATTGCTGCAGCAATGATACAATTTAATGGATTTGTTAGGAGACCATCACATTTAATGTGGACAAATTCTGTTCTTTGGTGTTGTAGAACCATTGAGTTTAATCCTGAAAGTTATACACAACGTTGCCAGGAGGCTTCTAATGTAATAGAGGCAATATAAGTTTGATGAAAATGGTCCTTGCCTAATCACAATCAAAAGATTGGGTCCTACTTCAAATTGATTTGTAACTGCAGCAGATTTACCCCAACTCTTGGTTTTAGTCGTGATATGTTTAACATAATGCCACCTTTTGTATTGAGCTAGTCTTGGAATCATTGGTACAAAGATAAACCAAAAATATTTCTTTCTATTTTTCAGGGTTTAGGTAAGTAATAAGATGGAATTACAAGTAGTCCTTAGCTGCAAAACTTTTAAGGTTCTGAAATGATTTATATATATTTAAAAATTAGAATCTCTAGTCTTTATGAAGTTTGAAAGTAAGACTGATTAAATTGTTTCTTGTCAATTACAGACGCAGAAAGACAGGATAAAATCTACACCATCTGTGCAAGATGCTGCTAATATAGAAAAGGTAATATATATAAGTGTGAGTAAAATTGTCCTTGCCTAAACACAACAAAAGGATTTGGTCCCTCTTCAAATTGATTTGTCATGGCAGCAGACTTTCCCCAACGCTTGGTTTTAATGTTGATATGTTTAGCGTAATGGCAGTGTCTGTATTGAGCTAGTCTTTTGGAATCACTGGCACAAAGATAAACCAATAATATTTCTTTGGCTTTAAAGGGTTTTTAGGCAAGGAATAAGAGGGAATTACAAGTAGTCCTAGCTGCAAAACTTTTGGGGTTCCGAGTGGTATTTATTCAAATTTAAGATCAGCATTATTGTAGTCTTATATGTAATTTAAAAGTAATATAAATTAACATTGTTTCTTGTCAATTTCAGACTCAGAAAGACAGAATAAAATGTACACCATCATTGCCAAGTGCTACTAACGTAATAGAGCTAATACTGTATAACTTTGATTAAAATTGTCTTTGCTTACTCGCAATCAAAGGAGTTGGTCCTACTCCAAATTGATTTGTCTCTGCAACAAATTTACCACAACTCTTTGTTTCAGTGTTGATATGTTTAACATAATGGCAGTCTTTGTATGATGCTAGTCTTTTGGAAATACCATAGGTATGACTGGCACAAAGATAAACTGCAAATGTTTCTTTCTATTTTAAGGGGTTTTAGGCAAGGAATCAGAGGGAATTATAAGTAGTTCTTAGCTGCAAAACTTTTAAGGTTCTACGTAAGATTTATTGATATTTAACATTAGAATCATTTTAGTGGTCTATGCAGATTCAAAGTAAGATAAATTAATATTGTTTCTTGTTGATTATAGACTCAGAAAGACAGAATGAAATCTACACTATCTTTGCCAGGTGCTGCTAATGTAATAGAGGTAATTTAAGTTTAATTAAATTGTCTTTGCCTGTTCACAATCAATGGATTTGGTCCTACTTCAAATTGATTTGTCACTGCAACAGATTTACCCTGACTTTTGGTTTTAGTGTTGATATATTTAACATAATGCCGGTCTTTGTATTGAGCTAGTTTTTTGGAGTGACTGGTATGAAGATAAACCACAAATGTTTCTTTCTATTTTTAAGGGGTTTTAGGCAAGGAATAAGAGGGAATTGCAAGTAGTCCTTAGTTGCAACCTTTTTTTAAGGTTCCAAGTAAGATTCTTCAAATTTAAGATTAGAATAATTTTAGTCTTCTATGCAATTTTAAAGTAAGAGAAATCAATATTGTTTCTTGTAAATTGCAGACTCAGAAAGACAGAATAAATTCTACACCATCTTTGCCAGGTGCTGCTAATGTAATAGAGGTAACATAAGTTTGATTAACATTGTGCCTAATCACACAAAGTATTTGGTCTTTCTTGAAATTGAGTTTTCACTGCAATTGATTTACCCTGTCTCTTGGTTTTAGTGTTGATATGTTGAACATAATGGCGGTCTTTGTATTAAGCTTGTCTCTTGGAAATACCTTAGGTATGACTGGCACAAAGATATACCGGAAATGTTTCTTTCTATTTTTAAGGGGTTTTGGCAAGGAATCAGAGGGAATTGCAAGTAGTCCTTAGCTGGAAGACTTTTAAGGTTCTAAGAAAGATTTATTCATATTTAACATTAGAATTATTTTAGTTATCTATGTCGATTGAAAGTAAGATAAATTAGTATTGTTTCTTGTGAATTGCAGACTCAGAAAGACAGAATAAAATCTACACCATCTTTGCCAGATGCTAATGAAATAGAGGTAATATCAGTTTGATTAAGATTGTCTTTGCTTAATCACTATCAAAGGATTTTATTCTACTTCAGATTGATTTGTCACTGCAGCAGATTTATATTCCCCAACTCTTGGTTTTAATGTTGATATGTTTAACATACTGGCAGTCTCTATATCGAGCTAGTCTTTTGGAATGACTGGCAGGAAGATTAATCACAAATGTTTCTTTCTATTTTTAAGGGGTTTTAGGCAATTAATAAGATGGAATTTCAAGTAGTCCTAAGTTGTAGACCTTTTAAGGTTCTGAAAGGACTTATACAAATTTAAAAATTAGAATTCCTAGTCTTTATGAAGTTTGAAAGTAAGACTGATTAAATTGTTCTTGTCAATTACAGACGCAGAAAGACAGGATAAAATCTACACCATCTGTGCAAGCTGCTGCTGATGTAAAAAAGGTAATATATATAAGTCTGAGTAAAATTTTCTTTGCCTAATCACAATCAAAGGATTTGGTCCCACTTCAATTGATTTGTCATGGTAACAGACTTTTCCCAACCCTTGGTTTTAAAGGCAGTCTGTCCCCTCGATAATTTGCTTCACCCAAACAAAGCAAAGTCATTCAGGTGTAATTTTCATGGCCATGAAAATTATGCATGAATGGCCGTACATTCGTTGAATAAAGGAGATTAGCGTAAATTTGGGGAATATTCAATAGAGATCTTTTGATCTTTTTTCATTCAACAAGGGGACAGACTGCCTTTAATGTTGATATGTTTAACATAATGGCAGTCTCTGTATTGAGCTAGTCTTTTGGAATCATTGGCACAAAGATAAACCATAAATGTTTCTTTTGACTTTAAAGGGTTTTTAGGCAAGGAATAAGAGGGACTTACAAGTAGTCCTTAGCTGCAAACTTTTTGGGGTTCCAAGTGGTATTTATTCAAATTTAAGATTAGAATTATCTTAGTCTTATATGTAATTTAAAAGTAAGATGAATTAACATTGTTTCTTGTCAATTGCAGACTCAGAAAGACAGAATAAAATCTACACCATCTTTGCCAAGTGCCACTAACGTAATGGAGGTAATACTGTATAACTTAGATGAAAATTGTCTTTGCCTACTCACAATCAAAGGATTTGGTCCTACTTCAAATTGATTTGTCTCTGCAACAAATTTACCACAACTCTTTGTTTTAGTGTTGATATGTTTAACATAATGGCAGTCTTTGTATGATGCTAGTCTTTTGGAAATACCATAGGTTTGACTGGCACAAAGATAAACTGCAAATGTTTCTTTCTATTTTAAGGGGTTTTAGGCAAGGAATCAGAGGGAATTACAAGCAGTCCTTAGCTGCAAAACTTTTATGGTTCTAAGTAAGATTTATTCATATCTAGCATTAGAATCATTTAGTCATCTATTTAGATTCAAAGTAAGATAAATTAATATTGTTTCTTGTTGATTATAGACTCAGAAAGACAGAATGAAATCTACACTATCTTTGCCAGGTGCTGCTAATGTAATAGAGGTAATATAAGTTTGATTGATATTGTCTTTGCCAGTTCATAATCAAGGGATTTGGTCCTACTTCAAGTTGATTTGTCACTGCAACAGTTTTACCCCAACTCTTGGTTTTAGTTTTGATATGTTAAATATAATGGCAGTCTTTGTATTTGTCTATTCTTATCAAGATGCCGTAGTTATTGCTGGCATTATGATAGTCCACAGATTGTGCAATCTTTTTTGAAGGGTTTTCAGTTAAGTATTAGGAGAAAATTACAAGTAGTTCTTAGGTGCAAGCCATTTAAGGATTTGAAAGCGATATATTCAACTTTAAAATTAGAATTCTTTAGTATATATTCTATTTAGTGTGAAAGTAAGATACATTTATTTTGTTTCTTGTCAATTGCAGACTCAGAAAGATAGAATAAAATCTACAGCATCTTTGCCAGATGGTGCTAATGAAATGGAGGTAATATAAGTTTGACTAAGATTTTCTTTGGTTAATCACAATCAAAGGATTTGGTCCTACTTCAAATTGATTTGTCACTGCAACAGAATTACCCTGTCTCTTGGTTTTAGTGTGGATATGTTTAACATCATGCCACTTTTTGTAGTGAGCTAGTCTTTTGGAATGACTGGCATGAAGATAAACCACAAATGTTTCTTTCTATTTTTAAGGGGTTAAGGCAAGGAATCATATGGAATTAGAAGTTGTCCTTAGCTGCAAACTTTTTAAGGTTCCAAGTAAGATTTGTCAAATTTAAGATTAGAATTGTTTTAATCTTCTATGTAATTTTAAAGTAAGATTAATTAACATTGTTTCTTGTAAATTGTAGACTCAGAAAGACAGAATAAATTCTACACCATCTTTGCCAGGTGCTGCTAATGTAAGAGAGGTAATATCAGTTTGATTAACATTGTGCCTAATCACACAAAGGATTTAGTCCTTCTTGAAACTGAGTTGTCACTGCAACAGATTTACCATGTCTCTTGGTTTTAGTGTTGATATGTTAAACATAATGGCAATCTTTGTATTAAGCTACTCTTTTGGAAACACCATAGGTATGACTGGCACAAAGATAAACTAAAAATGTTTCTTTCTATTTTTAAGGGTTTTTAGGCAAGGAATCAGAGGGAATTACAAGTAGTACTTAGCTGAAAACTTTTAAGGTTTCAAGTAAGATTTATTCATATTTAACGTTAGAATTATTTTATTTATCTATGTAGGTAGAAAGTAAGATCAATCAGTATTGTTTCTTGTGAATTGCAGACTCAGAAAGACAGAATAAAATCTACACCATCTTTGCCAGATGCTGCTAATGAAATAGAGGTAATATAAATTTGATTAAAATTGTCTTTGCTTAATCACAATCAAAGGATTTGATCCCACTTCAAATTGCCTTGTCATTTCAACAGATATACCCTGTCTCTTGGTTTTAATGTTGATATGTTTAACATAATGCCAGTCTTTGTATCAAGCTAGTCTGTTGGAGTAACTGGCGGAAAGATAAACCACAAATGTTTCTTTCTATTTTTAAGGGGTTTTAGGCAAGGAATAAGAGGGAATTACAAGTTGTCCTTAGCTGCAAAACTTTTAAGGTTCTAAGTAACATTTATTCAAATTTAACATTAGAATTATTTTTGTCATCTATGTACATTGAAAGTAAGATAAATTAATATTGTTTCTTGTCAATTGGAGACTCAGAAAGACAGAGTAAAATCTACTCCATCTTTGCCACATGCTACTAATGAAATAAAGGTACATAATATAAGTTTGATTAAAATTGTCTTTGCCTACTCACAATCAAAGGATTCTGTCCTACTTCAAATTGATTTGTCAATGCAACTGATTTTCCTTAACTCTTGTTATTTAGTGTAGTTATGTCTAACATAATGGCAGTCCTTGTATTTATCTATTCTTGTCGAAATGCCATATTTATTGCTGGCGTGATGATAGTCCACAAATTGTTCAATCTTTTTTGAAGGGCTTTTAGTTAATTAATCTGAGAGAATTACAAGTAATCCTTAGCTGCAAACTTTTGAAGGTTCTGAAAACGATTTATTCAATTTTATGATGAGAATTCTTTAGTCTTCTATCTGGTTTGAAAGTAAGATACATAAATTTTGTTTTTGTCAATTGCAGACTCAGAAAGACAGAATAAAATCTACACGATCTTTGCCAGATGCTGTTAATGAAGAAGAGGTAAGATAAGTTTGATTAAGTTTGATTTGTTTTTGCCTACTCACATTCAAAGGAGTTGGTTCTACTTCAAATTGATTTGTCTCTGCAACAGCTATACCTCAATTCTTCGTTTTATTGTTGATATGTTAAACATAGTGGCAGTCTTTGTATTAAGCTAGTCTTTTGGAAATACAATAGGTATGACTGGCACAAAGATAATCTGCAAATATTTCTTTCTGTTATTATTTGTTTTTAGGCAAGGAATAAGAGGGAATTACAAGTAGACCTTAGCAGCAAAACATTTAAGATTCCTTGTAAGATTTATTCAAATTTAATATTAGAATTATTTTAGTCATCTATGTTGATTGAAAGTAAGATCAATTAATTTTTTCCTGTCAATTGCAGACTCAGAAGGAGAGAATGAAATCTACACCTTTGCCAGATGCTGCTAATGTAGTAGAGGTAATATTAGTTTAAACGTAAATTTGAAATAACTTAGATAGCATTCTATTTGGTGTGGTCAGCCGTCAGTTGTCACCCGTTGTGCAATTGTATCATTTTTCTTTAATTTTAATGTTAAATTTCAATGTGCCTCAGCAGTTAGCTTAGGCTAAAAGGCTGAAGCTCTGGTTTGGGGGTGAGAGCAAATTTGAACTTTCAGGATTAATATTTCAGCACTCAAAGCACCAATATCAACAAACAAGGTAGCTATGTTCAAGTTACCTGAATAGGAACATTTTGAAATTAACTAGCCATTGATTAGATTGTCATGATGGACTCAATCAAATCTGTATACAGTTTTTGGGACACCCGATACCTTTCAGTTATATTAAATGGTGAATGGGCTGTCATTCTTTGATTGTTTTGGGATGGTCAAGTGTTTTATTTGGATGCTTGGTGGGAACAATGGTTGCTAAGCTATGGTTGCTAAGCTAATGCTAAGCTATGGGCCTAACTAAAGTTTCATTACCTGTATCTTTCCTAGTTGTCATTTTTCTATTTTTGCTTTTTGCATGTGCTTTCTCAAAAATACATTTTTTTCACCATTAAACTACATTACATTGATGTTATCGATAAGCATAGACTTTTTTAGGAAAAGATAGCACAATTTGATACATATGTAGTTTTATGAGCTTTCAGTTATGTCTGAAAAGTTAATGCCACTGTTACCTAATGAACTTGCAACACATAATAATTTTATGATTTATAGTTGTATCTATTAGTATCTACTTATTGAAAAGCTACTGGTTCATTGATGGCTTTGTACTTTCTTTTTGACTCCAGGTTGAAGAAAGTCAAGATGAAGGCAACACTGTGAATGATGCATTACCAATGGTAATGATTCTTGAGTAATAAAAGAATGTTACATGTATTACAATGTGGTTGTAGATCGTTCCTGAAAGCATATTCGCAACCAGGCCGACTATCATTATCATCATCATTATCAACACAGTATTAATTGCCTAAACATTATCATTAGTAGCAATATCATCATCATAATGTCTCTATTTATCTTCGAAAAACCCCTCAGTAATAGTTATGGCTTGTCATTTTGTAATAGAGTTTTCTGTAATGCACTGTGATATTAAACTTTATTTATAAATTCAGTGCCAATTTCATACTTCATCTCTGTTTCGGTAGGTCAATATGCTGAATGACTCAGGAATAAATGGGGACTTTCCAGAGGTAGCAGATACAACATACACCAGCAGCAATGAATCAAACGGAGAACCTGTAAGTGCATATTATACATTTGACAAAAAATGTGACTCATTCAAGAGGAGCATATGAATTTCCTATCAAGTACTATATCTATACTAGTGGAAGAATCAGATAAAACATATAAAACAGTTGATGATGACCTTTTACTGAAAATGCATTGTTATGAACTTTTATTCCAATGACATTATTTGCGTAGAGACAATTCTTGGGGGTTCATACTTAAAATGCATATATGTTTAATTAAAATAACACAATTTGATCCTACCTAATAAGTGGGGACTTCATACAAAAATGCATATAAGCTCAATTTCTATGACTTCCTTTGACTATACTCCATTAATTGGGACTTCATTCTTAAAATGCATGTAACTTCCATTTCTATAACCTGGTTTGTCTATACACCATTAATTGGGGGTTCATCCTTAAAGCACAAATATAAGTTCGACTACTTTGACATCGTTTACCTATACACAATTAGTGGGGACTCCTTAGGTAAAATGCATAAAAGTTCCATTTCCATAACTTTGTTTGTCTATAAACAATTAGTGGAGACTTCATAGGTAAAATGCATACAAGTTCCATTTCCATAACTTTGTTTGTCTATACACAATTAGTGGGGACTTCAAAGGTAAAATGCATAGAAGTTCCATTTCCATAACTTTGTTTGTCTATACACAATTAGTGGGGACTTCAAAGGTAAAATGCATACAAGTTCCATTTCCATAACTTTGTTTGTCTATACACAATTAGTGGGGACTTCAAAGGTAAAATGCATAGAAGTTCCATTTCCGTAACTTTGTTTGTCTATACACAATTAGTGGGGACTTCAAAGGTAAAATGCATAGAAGTTCCATTTCCATAACTTTGTTTTTCTATACACAATTAGTGGGGACTTCAAAGGTAAAATGCATACAAGTTCCATTTCTATAACTTTGTTTGTCGATACACAATTAGTGGGGACTTCAAAGGTAAAATGCATATAAGTTCCATTTCCATAACTTTGTTTCTCTATACACAATTAGTGGGGACTTCAAAGGTAAAATGCATACAAGTTCCATATCCATAACTTTGTTTGTCTGTACACAATTAGTGGGGACTTCTTAGGTAAAATGCATACAAGTTCCATTTCCATAACTTTGTTTGTCTATACACAATTAGTGGGGACTTCTTAGGTAAAATGCATACAAGTTCCATTTCCATAACTTTGTTTGTCTATACACAATTACTGGGGACTTCTTAAGTAAAGTGCATATAAGTTCCATTTCCATAACTTTGTTTGTCTATGCGCAATTAGTGGGGACTTCTTAAGTAAAATGAATATAAGTTCAATTTCCATAACTTTGTTTGTCTATACAAAATTAGTGGGGACTTCAAAGGTAAAATGCATAGAAGTTCCATTTCCATAACTTTGTTTGTCTATACACAATTAGTGGGGACTTCAAAGGTAAAATGCATAGAAGTTCCATTTCCATAACTTTGTTTGTCTATACACAATTAGTGGGGACTTCAAAGGTAAAATGCATAGAAGTTCCATTTCCATAACTTTGTTTGTCTATACACAATTAGTGGGGACTTCTTAAGTAAAGTGCATATAAGTTCCATTTCCATAACTTTATTTGTCTATACGCAATTAGTGGGCACTTCTTAAGTAAAATGAATAAAAGTTCAATTTCCATAACTTTGTTTGTCTATACAAAATTAGTGGGGACTTCAAAGGTAAAATGCATCGAAGTTCCATTTCCATAACTTTGTTTGTCTATACACAATTAGTGGGGACTTCAAAGGTAAAATGCATAGAAGTTCCATTTCCATAACTTTGTTTGTCTATACACAATTAGTGGGGACTTCTTAAGTAAAGTGCATATAAGTTCCATTTCAATAACTTTGTTTGTCTATACGCAATTAGTGGGGACTTCTTAAGTAAAATGAATATAAGTTCAATTTCCATAACTTTGTTTGTCTATACAAAATTAGTGGGGATTCAAAGGTAAAATGCATACAAGTTCCATATCCATAACTTTGTTTGTCTATACACAATTAGTGGGGACTTCAAAGGTAAAATGCATAGAAGTTCCATTTCCATAACTTTGTTTGTCTATACACAATTAGTGGGGACTTCAAAGGTAAAATGCATAGAAGTTCCATTTCCATAACTTTGTTTGTCTATACACAATTAGTGGGGACTTCAAAGGTAAAATGCATAGAAGTTCCATTTCCATAACTTTGCTTGTCTATACACAATTAGTGGGGACTTCAAAGGTAAAATGCATAGAAGTTCCATTTCCATAACTTTGTTTGTCTATACACAATTAGTGGGGACTTCAAAGAAAAAATGCATAGAAGTTCCATTTCCATAACTTTGTTTCTCCATACACAATTAGTGGTGACTTCAAAGGTAAAATGCATAGAAGTTCCATTTCCATAACTTTGTTTGTCTATACACAATTAGTGGGGACTTCAAAGGTAAAATGCATATCAGTTCCATTTCCATAACTTTGTTTGTCTATACACAATTAGTGGGGACTTCAAAGGTAAAATGCATATAAGTTCCATTTCCATAACTTTGTTTGTCTATACACAATTAGTGGGGACTTCAAAGGTAAAATCCATAGAAGTTCCATTTCCATCAATTTGTTTGTCTATACACAATTAGTGTGGACTTCTTAGGTAAAATGCATACATGTTCCATTTCCATAATTTTGTTTGTCTATACACAATTAGTGGGGACTTCAAAGGTAAAATGCATATAAGTTCCATTTCCATAACTTTGTTTGTCTATACACAATTAGTGGGGACTTCTTAAGTAAAATGCATATAAGTTCCATTTCCATAACTTTGTTTTACTATACACAATTAGTGGGGACTTCTTAAGTAAAATGCATATAAGTTCCATTTCCATAACTTTGTTTGTCTATACACAATTAGTGGGGACTTCAAAGGTAAAATGCATATAAGTTCCATTTCCATAACTTTGTTTGTCTATACACAATTAGTGGGGACTTCTTAAGTAAAATGCATATAAGTTCCATTTCCATAACTTTGTTTTACTATACACAATTAGTGGGGACTTCTTAAGTAAAATGCATAGAAGTTCAATTTCCATAAATTTATTTGTCTATACACAATTAGTGGGGACTTCAAAGGTAAAATGCATAGAAGTTCCATTTCCATAACTTTGTTTGTCTATACACAATTAGTGGGGAGTTCTTAAGTAAAATGCATATAAGTTCAATTTCCATAATTTTGTTTGTCTACACACAATTAGTGGGGACTTCTTAAGTAAAATGCATATAAGTTCAATTTCCATAATTTTGTTTGTCTGTACACAATTAGTGGGGACTTCTTAAGTAAAATGCATGTAAGTTCAATTTCCATAATTTTGTTGGTCGATACACAATTAGTGGGGACTTCTTAACAAAATGCATATAAGTTCAATTTCCATAATTTTGTTTGTCTGTACACAGTTAGTGGCGACTTCTTAAGTAAAATGCATATAAGTTCAATTTCCATTTTTTTGTTGGTCTATACACAATTAGTGGGGACTTCTTAAGTAAAATGCATACAAGTTCCATTTCCATAACTTTGTTTGTCTGTACACAATTAGTGGGGACTTCAAAGGTAAAATGCATAGAAGTTCAATTTCCATAACTTTGTTTGTCTATATATACACAATTAGTGGGGACTTCAAAGGTAAAATGCATATAAGTTCCATTTCCATAACTTTGTTTGTCTGTACACAATTAGTGGGGACTTCAAAGGTAAAATGCATAGAAGTTCCATTTCCATAACTTTGTTTGTCTATACACAATTAGTGGGGACTTGAAAGGTAAAATGCATACAAGTTCCATTTCCATAACTTTGTTTTGTCTATGCACAATTAGTGGGAATTCTTAGGTAAAAGCCATATAAGTTCAAAGTACAAGCAAAGTCATAGTATTCGAACTTATATCCACTCTCTGTATGAAGTCCCCACTAATTTTGTATAGCAAAATGAAGTTATAGAACTGGAAATTATACGCAGTTTACCTATGAAGTCCACACTAGGTTTTATAGCAAATGACATTATTTTGCTTAGCACATATAGTAGAAATTTTTTACTTAATTTGAAGTGAAAGCTTTGATTTATATTTTTATTTTTTGCAGTCTAATGATAATGAAAATTTAAGAGAGGGATCGGATCAACAGGTAATTTTGCTGCAGAATGTTTTTGTAAATTGGTAAATTTTTGTGCTAGTACCTTCTGACGTAAATTTGAATAGTTAATTCCGGTTTGGTGTATAGATGTAGCTCTCTTTTGTAAGTTTTGTTCTATCAGTTTCAATGACGTTTGATAAATGAAAGTTTGTTAAAAGGTCATGAAACTTAACTTCTCATATATATAAAGGATAAGAGATGCACCAGAGGCTATAGGAAGATGGCAAAACATTGTTTTCTTGCCTGAGGCCTTTTCTGGCAATGTGCAAAATACGGAGCTATTGCATTGGTTCCTTGGGTATAGAATAGTTTTTTCATACCTGCTCCTATTGGATTTGTGAGTCCTAAAAAAACGGGATTTTACAAATCATACTTGCTTTGCAAACATAATGATCAAATAAGCCACATGTAATCCAGGCTGAGCAATTAGGGCTTCGAAAAGCTTTGTGCAAGAAGTAATGGTTTCTTTCATTTAATCATAATTCCGGATCTTTTAACATTCCTGTTACTTTCAAAGTTGGTATCTTCGCATTCCTTAAAAGTTTTGGCTTCAAGGATTTGAGTAAATTGGAAACTTGGCTTTTTCCGTCTTCAATTGTTTACCGTTACCTTAAGTTTTGCTGTAATTTACCTTTTGCTGATCATTTCTTTTTGTATACGTTGCAAGAGAATAATTTCTTTCGCAAATACAACAATTCCTATTACCCTTCCCTTGAAAACTGATAAACGTATGTACATTTTTAGGCATTTGACTTTCTGGATAGCGAGGAAGATGACACCGTTGCCGACCCAGACTACTTCGATGAACCTATGCGCTCGTCATCCGAGAGCGAATTAGAGAACGAGCACGGCCCGCCCGAAACAGCGTCTGAAAAGACTACGAGTCCCGACATCGGGCCCTGCCAAGCCAGAAAAATCGTGCCAGAAGATCCAGCTCCTCAGCACTTGGCAGAATATTCTACCACTCCGCTAAATCCAGACATTGAAGGTAGGATATATTATTGGGCGTACTTACAAAGACTAAGTTTGCCTATATTGATGACTCAAGCATTCTCCCTGAATTAACTTCTTTAAAAGTTTTTGCACGTCTGAAGGTTTTAAAGTAAGCAACAACTTATTTGGTCGAAATTGGCCCTTCTGGAGTTTTCTAAAATGCAGTTTTTGTAAGAGTTCATGTGCAAGATTGTTAAAACAGGACTTAAATCTGCTTCAGGACTTTGCAACTGAATCAGTTAATCTTCTATTTAAATGTAAGTAAACACAATTAAATTCGTACACCTAAATTTACACAACTAATTTTGTTAATCTTCAAATTAAATGTACTCACCTAGCATTTATGAATATTCCTCCAAACTCCAGAGATGCCAGCTTGCAAAGTCAAAATTTAGAGTGCACCAGAAACCTGAGGTTTTGAAAAGGGCCTAGCCACATTCTTTGCCTTCATGGGTATTTTACAATGCAATTCTTAACTTTCATTTTAACTGTTACTTTTCAAAAGAATTCTACTTTGAGATGTTTCAATTGTTCTTCAAACCACTCTCCTTTAAGGAAAACATAATTTCTCACATTCTATTGAAAAGTTATTTGTATCAAAGAAGAGGAAAAAGAGGTACATGCACGCTTATAGTAGAGATATGGCACAAGTTTATTCTTTTTATCAGATTTTTCTTCTATTCATTTATATGATTAGGGGCGTGGCTACATGTCTGTAATTCTTTTCAAAAGCAAGGACTGAAATAAAAGATAAATACCTTTTGAAAATAGGCCACTTTCATTCATTTCATTTCATTTTCAATTTTTTAGGCATGGTAGCTCCTCGGTTAAAGAGAAACTGTTTTACAGGGGGCCATGCATTTAAATACTCTAAAAACTTGTTTTGAGGTTGTTTCGCTCACTCTGGTGAACACGTCGCTAATGTAGGATGGCGCATCACCGTTTAGGGACTTGAAAACCATTTTGAGTGTTTCAAGATCAGCAACTCTATCAAGATCAGCAACTCCATCTCCCTAAATGTGGGCCATCCAAGGGCACGAATGAGTGGCAAGGCTGACTGGTAATATCGAATTCCGGTGACTATTCTGGCTGCACGATTTTGTAGCTTTTGGAGTTTAGTTAATGAGGTCTCGCCAACATTACCCCAAACCGGGCAGCAATATCTAAAAGTGAGGTTTTACGAGGCTTTTATACATCTGCTTAATAGTGGATGCAGGCACGTACCTTTTAGAGTACCGTAATATGCCAATACCTCTGGAAATCTTACTTGTCAAAGATGCAAGTTGGAAAGACCATTTTAATTGGTTTAATTTAACTTCTCAACACCTCTGATAGCATAGGTTCCAAATCTTTAAATCTACGAAAAAAGGCGGGTCTAAAGTTTAATGACCTATTTCTTTAAACTGAATGACTTGAAAGAAACTTTAGCCACTTTTCTATGATTCTACCGTTGGACTTTTCAGAAATCTCGATTATTTGTCAAAATTATGGCCTCTTTTAGATTTCAGCTCATTTTATGATGTGACGTCATCAAATTTCTAAATCACAAACCAGAGGGGTGAGAGAGTTTTGCTTGATACGATATTGTAGGCATCCATAAACTATGATTTTCTTCAAAATTATTTGATCTTTCGTCAAGAGGTTTAGAAATTACGACAGTTCTAAGTTTTTTTTCGAAATTTTCTTGAATTCTTAAAAAAGAAGAAAAACAGTGTAATTCTGACTATATACTGAAGATTTGAGAAAAGTCCAACCGAAGATTTTCTCTAAAATAGTTAACGTTTCTTTGAGGCTGTTTAGTTCAAAGAAATAGGTCATTGAATTTTACACCCAGATTTTTAAAGATTTGAAACCTATGTTACCTCTGACTATAAAGTGCACTGCAAATTTTGACTTTGGGAGATCGTATCTCTGGTATTAGGTAAAAGATTTATAAATCCAAAGTACGTGCATTTAAGTTGAACATTAAGCCTGGCTTTTATTAAATCGTAGTTCATCGCCGATCATTGTCTTACAGCATCGCCGATGATCGCCGATTCTCTAAGACAATGATCGGCGATGAATTACGATTTAAAGAAAACCAGGCTTTAAGAAATTTGGCAGTGCAGTCGGAATGTCCCGATATCTTATCGTTTTGTTTTGTTTTCCAATCAAAAGGGGGTACTTTTTTAGACACCCGGTATTATTTTTCATTGAAAGCTTTTTGTAAAAATTGGACAATAACCTTTGAAATAAACAATTTTAGCACACTAAATTTTGAAACTAATTTAATCTTTCTTCTGCAATATAAACTTAGTAAACACATTCTGAACTGGAATGACTTGATAAATGCTCTACGTTTTTACTGACTCAACCATATTAATGTACTTGTTATTGAGAATGGCAAAATATGATTTCCTCAGCCTTAATGATATGTTGTTGAGGTTACTCTTTGATCGCTAAATTTAAAATTAATACCAATTTTTGTCATTATTATTGTTGTTCACCGAAGTTCACAATACACCTTTTCAACTAAGCAACCTCGTTTTGAAATTTTTCAAAATTTCTTTAGCTTGCATCGTATGAAATTTCAGACCCCATATTCACATTCAGCACCCTTATTTTAGTCTAATTACAAATTTTCATGATCTTAGTGCTAGCAAATTTAATTCTATGACGATAACAAATTTGAAAATTCATAAGGAATTTGACCGTGAATAATGACTTAGGGTGTAAAGTTCACCCCGAACGATTTTGATGGTCAAATCCCTCATAAATTCGCTAAGTTATTATCGCCTTAAAATCGAAATCACATACTCTAGGGATGTGAAAATTTGGAATTAAACTAAACTTGGGGTGCTGAATCAAAATCCATGGTCAGAAATTTAGTATCGAGAAATTTTCAAAAATTTCCAAAACGAGGCCGTTAGTTGAAAAGGTGTATTCCTAGTTTATGATCCTAAATTTAAGAACTCCGCACTTATATAAAGCACTTTATGAAGTTTACTTGCCCATTTTATTTTAGTTACTATCCCAAGAATGAAGAAAAATGAGCATGGCGGCAGGATTTATGACAAATCCAATGCTTGTTTGTATTGTGAGAATGAATACTTGAAGATTGCAAGGCATCTTCGCAATGTCCACAAATCAGAGTCAGAAGTGATGCAAGTTCTGGCCATCGATGATAAAAGCAATAATGGAAAGCACCGCCAAAAGCTTGAATTTGACCGGTTGCGTTTAAAGGGAAATTTTTATCACAACATGAAAGTACTTCAATATGGGGGAGACCTGAAAGTTTGCCGTCGTCCAGCAGAGGATGAAATTATCGACCCAAAGACGTTTAAACCATGCCCACATTGCTTAGGATTTGTCCAAAAGCATGAGCTATGGCGCCACGTTGCAAATTGCCCGTTCAATGAAAGAAAAAAAAAGGAGACACCGAAGCAAACAATCGAAAGTTGCAATATGAAAGTCAGCTTCTTTTGTTTGGAAGCCAAGATTCTAGTAATCATGATGCCATCAGTCTCGGTTTACGTGAACATGTGATCAGCTCCATGCGAGTGGATGAGATATCGATGACTGCAAAAACTGACGAACTGATATTGACATTTGGTAAGTCGTTGTTTGAGAAGAGTGGGTCAGGTAAAGCTAACTACATCAGTCAGAAGATGCGATCACTGGCACGATTGCTTATGGAGCTTCGGAAACTTTCTCCTGGCAAGGGTTACAGCCTCGCCGATTTCATCTCTCCAACCGAATTTGATTTGGTGGTTACCGCAACCAAAAATCTATGTTCCCACAACGTAGAAGCTGATAATGATCATCTGTCTGCCTTTGATAGACCTTCTCTTGCTTTGCATACTGGATACTACTTGAAAAGCTGTGCTTCATTATTGCGAGGAGCTGCACTGAGGAAACGAGACCAGAACCTCAAAGATGATGTAGAATCCTTTTTGGAACTTCTCAACTCAGAGTGGTCAAGCAAAATCTCTTCAGCTGCCTTGCGGACACTGAGCGATGCCCAGTTCAAGAAAACTCCAATTCTACCTGTCACTGCTGATCTTGTGAAGCTGAGAGAATATCTTTTATCTGAAATACCAAATCTTACAAGTGCCTTAAAGTCCCACCCAACGCTAGAAAATTGGAGAACCCTGGCAGAGCTCACTGCATCTAGAATAATAGTGTTCAACAAAAGAAGGGGTAACGAGGGAACAAAATTAGAGATTGCCCAATTCAAAGACCGTCCTACTTGGGCAGAGGTGAGCATGGAAGAGATGAGCCGTTCATTAAAGCCACTTGAATTAGAGCTTTGCAAAAGGTATGTTAATCATATTTTATTTGACAGGGTGTCCCAGAAAACATGTGCATCCTTTGAATGGCTGTTGTGGAGCGGCCATGAATCCAATTTTATCGCTTTTTTACTTTTTCAATAGAAAATATTTCAATTTAGAGTCTGAGACCTTGTTTGTGTAAATCCTAAAAGTAGTTGCTGATTTGTGGAGAAAGAAAGTCAAATTACTGGTTGCCGGAAAACCAGAGTATATAGGATTCTCCATTGATATCAAAATCAAGGATTTGAGTGAAAAAACATACGTCGCCCAGATTTCTAATTTTCATAAGTGAAGCACATAGTCATAAATTTGGATTTTGTGATAACCAAGCAGAACATATATCTAGGGCTACTAGATCTGGTATTTATGCAAAACAAGTGCTGCAGACCATGATAGGCATCCATCAGTTACTTCGTTTCTCTAAAGTCATGAAGTCATTTCAAACCAACAATTTGACATTCCATAGGTTTCTTGGTAAGTTTTCTTTTGTTATGTTGTAAGTAACCATAACCAAAAACTGGTACAAATGTAAATTTGAATTCCATTTGGTGCTAAAATTCAAATTATTAAGTCACGTACAGAGATGAAAATCTCCTGGTTTTGAAACAACCAGTACTTTTGACTTCCACTTTCCATAAATTGGCAACTAGTTTCAGATTTACTCAAACTCGGTATCAAACTCCATCTTGAAGTCTCTTCTATTCGCAAATCCTGAAAACAGGAAACTTGGACTCTTGGGTTCTTCACAGTAGCCTTTCAAATGGCACAAATATTGAGACACCCTGTATAGTGTACGGTTGAAGAAGGCCTAACTACTCAAAGAAAACATGCATCAATTTGATCTTTTGTGCATTTTATTTTCTCTCATTGCTGTTAGATTAGCCTGCGAGGGCATCTGCAGATCAACTGTACACTACATAATCATATTTTATATATGTATACACGAAACCTGAAGATTGTTTTGAAAAGCCAAACACCATCGTAAAACATACTAGAAGTTTTTCGTTTTGATTGATCTGACTATGAAAAGCCGGATGAAACAATAATTTATACCCAGCTGTATTTTGAAGAAAGCCAATCAGAAACATCCAAAACTTGATTGCTAATTATGTCTTTAACTGTCTTTATGTATGAAGTCACTGCAAAACCATGCAAAATAGGTGCGGACCAATGAGAATTACTTTAAAGAAATCAGAGTGAGGAAAGGAAGTCTTTATGTCGGCACATCTATGGTTTTCTAGCTTTTATTTAAACTGATTCCAAAGAACTCAAACATATCCAGTGTCCGTCATAAACTAAATCATAAACTTTACAGTTCTTATGGACGCTTAATTTTAGAAGAAACTTGGTTACTAAAAGGCACTTTTAAAGGACAAGTCCAGGGTTGAGAAGATTATAGTTCAAAGGCAACCTTACCAACTGCTGAACACCAATCTTGAGTTCTTTCCAAGTTTTCATCCCTCAAACTTTCATAAATTTGACGATTTATTGCTAGCGATAAGCGCTAGTGAAAGAAAACATAATCTTGGTAAGTTAGGCCAAATATCATCGCAATTTCGTATTTTGTACGACTGTGTGCGTGGTAAGGAGGCTAGCAATATGAATGGTATAATCAACAAATTTTGCAGCCTCGTTCGGGTCAATTTAAAATGACGTCATAGAAAATGGCATCACTTCGCACTTTGTAGCAGATTGAAATATTTAGTTTCACAGATTAAACAAGAAAAAAATTGAAAAACGTACTGCACACCATTTGCAACAGTGTAATATCTTGAATAATCAACAAATATACCAACCCTGGACTTGTCCTTTAAGCTCCCCATAGGTTTTGCAAGCAAAACAAAGAACAGTACAACTGGATTAAAATCACTATCAGTGGTATGCTCATTCTCAGTTAAAAGGTCATATGTCACGGGTTGGGTGGCCGAAGGTCTTAAACAGTTTTCGTGAGCTATCTGACAACAGCCCACTAAAAAAAATTGAAAAACAATCACAAAAATGAGCCGGATTGGTTCACGCAACACAATTCTCTCTATTGTTTATTTCAAAGCACAGGATTGAGGCAGAATTTTTATTGTAATGAAAATTCAGAAAACGAAAACTGAAAATCTCAAAATAATGGAGTTCCACTCCAAGCGTCTTTGTTGTATTAACCAATTGCTAACGTGACATATGTCCTTCAAGAGAGGTTTCTGTTTTGTTTATGTCGCAAATATAGTGCTAATCAAAGTTTGTTGTAAAACTATTGAGAAAATTTTTTTAAGCCATTTACATTCTATGTATCTTTTGAGATAAAAATGAAATTCATTTGATGATATCTAACTTGCCAACTTATTTTGCAGATTGGACCTGGTCTATATCAGAGGGAAAAGAGGCAGGCGCGTACCTATTCTAATGACAACAGAAATCGTAAATGCAATCGAGATATTGATTTCTACGAGATCTGCAGTTGGGGTGTCAGCAGAGAACAAATTTGTTTTTGCGGCACCCACTAGAAGTTCCAAGAAATTTCTGCGTGGCCCAGATTGTCTCAGCAGAATAGTAAATAATCTGGAGCTGGAGAATCCCGCAGCCATCAAAAGTACAAAGCTTAGGAAGTATGTGGCAACGGTATCACAGATAATCGATCTGAGTGAATCGGAACTTGAGTGGCTAGCGAGACATATGGGGCACGACCTATCTGTACACAGAGAGTACTATCGTCTGCATGACAGTACTTTAGAGCTCTCAAAAGTGAGCAGATTACTCCTTGCTGTCGACGAAGGCAATGTTGCCAAATTTCAAGGCAAAACGTTAAGTGAAATAACAGTGGATGGTAAATATATCTTGTTTATTTTGTTGTTTTTTACTGAGAAACTCTTGTTTTAAATGAAACCTGCCTCAGAGTTTAAAATAGTCTGAAATTAATTTAATGAAAGCATAAATGAATTTTCCCATTGACCATCAAATAAATGTCTACATGGGATAACTTTTGCTTCATGATTGTGCTTGAAAGCGAAAAAATCTGCACTGCCTCTATTTTTTCCCTTCCTTTTACATAGCGGCTGATGAAATTGAGAAAATAAGCACATTTGCTGGTAGACCCATTTTTCTAGGACCGGTCGATGGGACAGTATTTTGATGAATTATTCATGAGCAATGGAAATACAAAATCCTTGTAGGTCCCTATTTGTTTCTTGTGCTTGGTGCCACCAGAACAGGCAATGCAATGACATCAAATCTTTATTCTTAGCTAGCTACGGCAGCAGTTATTATCCGATGATGTTGTATTGGTTGTGTCATAATTCTACCTTGGGTTTGCATTCGATCATGGCACCCCTTTAAAGTGACTCTTCAATTGACGGTTTTAACTGATATTAATTATTTGCTAGAACTTGCTCTTGATGATGAAGAGATGGCTGAGAGTGATGATGAAGCAACTGATGAAGCAGATGGTGAAGCAGGTGGTGAAGCAGACACCCAGTCGCTAGATCAACCTGACGAGGACATGCCAAGCGCAGAAACAAGTGGTTCGTTTTAAAACTTTTCTCTTTTTGTTTTTGAATTATTTCTTGTTGTATGATCCATTAACTGATCATCCCATTTTATCCTTTGAACCTTGTTTTCTACAACTACGGTACCTCATCTATGACCTCAGTTATCTTTATTTTCATCATTCCGTTGCTATATCCTAAACTACAGTAGTGTCCCACATATAAGGGATGGTCTCCAAATATTTGTATCAAATTCGTGTAGGGAATTCGTATCATCATACGATATTGATACGATATTCTATAAGCTCCATACGAATTGATTCGTATCGTCACCTTTTGGAATTCATATAAAATCATATACAATTCCTATGTGATTCGTATACAATTCGTATAGAATTCGTATACAATTCGTATAACAAGTCCGTATACAATTCGTATAACTGATTCCTATACAATTTGTTAACAAATATGTGATTGTATGCAATTCGAGCACCGCTCGCCACGGAGGAAAACTTGAAATCTACTTTTGGAAAATGTTGTAGAGTGTCCTTGAAAATTTTACGATGCGGTGCCGATATGTAAATATTACTGCGGAACAGTGAAGCCCCGATGCATAGTTTCTGATTTATCGAATGAGGACGCTTCAATATCTATTGATAAATCATGTGGAGGGAGCTCTGTAGGAATGGACAATTTCTTAATGAAATGTTCACGAGGGCACGGCTGGTAAACATGAAGACTTAAATGTTATGGAACCAACTCACCTCAATCTGATCTTTGCACAAAACATTTCTGCATGTATGCGTATGTTTTATAAGAAACTAGGAGTTTGCACCAGACTGAAAGTTTCTTAAAATAATCAAATTCTGAGTAGTCAAGAGTTTCTTACGAGTTTCTTAAAGCCTCCATAACAGTGTTCACTCTGCTTGCTGGCGAGCGGTTCAAAACAATGTTTTTGAAGTCCTTCTAATATTTAGACATTATTCAAGTACCTTCTGAGTAATATGATAAAGGAAACAAGTGGAATGGAAGTAAAAGAGGTTGAAGGGATCCTTTGTCTAAACAGATATTTTCCAGTTCTGGCCCACAACGAGCTTGCGTAAAGTTTCCTACAGAAGGTTTGGTTGTTTTCTTTAAAGGGCATGAATGTGTGCTGTCATCTTTGATCCCTCCTTTAATCTGTTGATAACTTCTGTGTAATCTTTATTTCGTTTCAATTGGGCTTCACACTTTATCAGTCGGGAGAACAGGAAGCTGGATGGCCTGATTGCATTAGCCTTTCTTTAACTCGAAAGACAGTACGATAGAAACGTAAAACTCAACGAAAGATGAATTTCCGTAACTTTGTACCACAGAAGTTTATCTACGAGGGCAATGAAAAGTCCCTTGCTGAAAAAGTCGGCAGTGACCTGGAATGAACAAGCATATTTGCGAAAGAACAAGTACATCAACAAAACGCGTCAACGGGTTGCCGACCTCACCGCCCCTCGCCCGTTATATCCAAAGGCTGGTTGGTCAATTTTCTTATTTTCCATTAGTTTACACTATGATAAGTCATCTTGGAAGCACCACTCGAAGGCACATTTCACTCACTCGAAAAGCGTACGACGTTGTTTAAAGCAATAGGAGTACGCCGCTCGCACCACCCATTATTCGTCGACAACGAACATGAAAAACAGCAAATGTTCATTGTCATGACGAAAAAAAATCATCACGTTCGTATCATTTATTATCATTTTTATTTCTCACCATCAACTTTTCAATTTTGTATCATTTTCTCTTCTTCTCTATCAAAATCATGATATGAAATCGTATGCACGACTCGTATAAGCAGTTTTAGTATACGCAATTCGTATCAAAATCATATAGGCAATTCGTATCCTTTCGCATACGCAATTCGTATCAAAATCCTATCAAACTCGTATCAAATTCGTATCATAATTCATATAGAAATCAAACAATTCGTATGCAATTCGTATCACTTGTGCGGCTATACGAATTAAATCGTAAAACACCTTTTCCCGTATGCGATTGAATTCGCACCAGACCTTGATTTTCAAAATAATATCCTCTCTTATAAGAAACTGGTGCAGGTCTGAAAAAGACTTGTTTCCTATTCAAAAAACAATGTATACATTAGAAATTTGAAAAACATTCAGCTTTGCATTTGAATCAGCCTGTACCTATTCAAATGACAATAAGAAATTTGCATGCAAATGAAGCAAAAATCACCTTCCTCGATTAAATGTAACCTTTCTTGGTGGTGAAGATTTACAAATGCAAAAGAAAATATTATATTTTGTGTGACAATCATAAAGCTCGCTTCTGATTAGCTCATTGATAGTACATGATTTTTCCAAAAAGAAACTTAAGAAACTTTACCCTGATTTGAAATTTATATCTCATTTTATAAGAAACATTTCAGACCTCAAACTGAAAATGTTGTTTATTATATGCGGGACACTACTGTAACGGGTTCCCAAAAAACTACATAGAAGTCTGAACAATCCTGGTACCAGGAATGAAATTACCCCAAAATATTTCTATGTTAACCCTCAATGGCTGAATTAAAGTTTGATAGCTTTCTTATAATTTTCAGTAACTTTGTCGTAGAGCAAGAAATCAGCAAATGTAAAATTCCCTCTTAGGCCCAAACCAGAGCTTTCATTAGGGAAGAGGTAATGATTCTAGAGAAGGCAGAGACATGTCTGCCTCGACATCCAAAGCTGATATGCCTTGTGGTTTTGATTGTAGAAACCGAGAGAATGATCTTCTCGAGAGACAATCATATTACATTATCATTAATCCAGAGATTTCTTTACTTCACTTTACGTTGAATTGTAATTTTAACGATAACTGGTTGATTGCAGTAAAGGTAAAGAATTCTTGTGGCCACTGAGAAACAGTGATATAATTTCTCAAGGAAAATCTTTGATTTGGTTTTGTCAGATGAAAATCAGAGCAGCAGGAAATTGTTTGCTGAGAATATCTACAGTTGCCATGCTTGAGGGTTTTTTGCCATCTCAATGGGCCAACAATGGCGGCTCTGGCGGATCTAGTGTCCTAATCAGAATATGTTGACATGTATAATCTTTTGTTAAAAGAAAGGCTGGTTGGGCACATTCTGCTAAGATTACAGTTATTTTGATCATCATCATGAATGTTAAGTTCGTTTTCAGACTCAATTTCATCGCTTTCCCTATCCTCGTTAAATTCTTTTTGCCATCTAAGTATGGTGAGCGCTTTCTTGGATGCAGCTTCCATTTTTATCAGTCGTCAAATTGTTCGAATTTCGTCTGATTCCTAATCAAAGAGATATTTGCTGATTATCGTAAATTTTCCATGACAGAGAAAGTCTCAAAACGGATCAAAAAGAAAGTGTCGAAGAGAGATGTCAAAGTCCCTTGGAGTGCCACTGAAAAGAAGGCTGTGATGCAGTGGTTCGCAGATCAAATCAGAAAGATGGTGGTCCCTGGAAAAGCTGATTGTGTTCGCTGCATCAACAGCCATCCAGTTCTGGGGAAGCGATCGTGGACAAATGTCAAGGATTTTGTAAGAAACCAGATCGTCAGAGCAAAAAGGCTTGGTGCCAAGTGACATGTCTACAGACTGGCAACAATTATCTGACCATCCTGCATGAACCTCAAAAAATGCATTTTTACTGTAATCTAGTGCAACGGATTTTGCAAGTTTGTCACTGTCTGTTATTATAGGTCATTTTTCACATAGATTCGGATTATTGATGTTTGTTTGCTAAATTATACAATGAAGTTTATAGGAATCTTTGGAATACCGGTAGGCAAGTCGGCAGCTGTGACTACCCGTGTAGTAACAGAACAAGCTGTCGTCTTCACCATTTGATGCAGAATTATTTTCTCTATTTATAACCTCAAAATGTGAGTTTGCATTAAAAATATTTCAAGTCAAAAGGTTAAAAGAAAACAAACAAAAGAACTAAAGTGTGGACAGTAGCCTGAAATATATTTGCTAAGAAGCTTCTGAAAAATAAAGTTAATGGTCACCGTACATTTTCTGACTCCAACAAGGAGATCACTTGATCGACAAATATGACATTGTTTGTAGCTCTTGTTTTGCCATTTCTACTTCTAGAAACGCTAGAGCGGTTGCATTATTGCTTCTATGTTACACATTGAAGGTAGAGTCAAGTTTTAGGACTCTGCCAATGATTTTTGCAAATAAGAATCAATGCTAAAAATTTCTTGTAACAGTGTTTACTTGAGTTTTGCTTGCATTGATTATGAAAAGTGATCCTCTCGTTTTAAAGCAACCGTTGAGTTAGACTTTATTTTTCCACAACTCTGTAACTACGGGTCCGATTTACTCAAACAAGCTCCCAAACACAATATTGACGCCTTTCCTTCATGACAGTTTTAAACTGAGAGAACTGAAATCACAACTCCTCCACAGCAGCCATTCCAACGAGACAAACGATTTTTCGGGACACACTGTGCATAAAAATGGCAATACCTCTGAAGAAGGAAATTGTACAATTTTTCTAAAGCAATATTATGTACAATATTGTACAATTTGTTTGCATAGCCAGAGAGTCCCTCGTACATGCAATGTAGAATAGGCCGTTTTTATGGTAATTTTTGTTCATCCTATCCTTGGCTCAAGAGGGGTTGATGCATTTTTGAAAATATCAATTTTGCCTAGCGCAGATAGTATGCTAGGGTATTGCTGAACTTCGCTAGAGTATCAATTGTATCATGAAGAGTGTTGAAAGGAGGCAAAATGGGCGTAAAATGATAATTTGTTGTCCTTTTTAGGTATTTGAGATTGATCTAGATATTTGTCTTGATATGTGTCTAGACTGGTCTAGGTAATTGGTCCAGATATTTGAGCAGTATAGGCGACACTTAGTTCTTTCAAGTTGATAATAGATGACTTATTCTTATAATTTTTGAAAAGGTATTTGTCTTTATGCTTTTCCTATTCAGTCTTAACCAAGTTTTGCTTTCCGACGGTTTGGATGGGTGCAATGAAATCTTGTCTCAACTTTGCAGCAATGACAATGATGGCTTCGATCCTTGTTTAAATTTGAGATTTAACAGCTACTAACTCTAAAAACAACTGTTTGGCAAAGGGGAGAAAATATCAAAATTTAATTTACCATATTGTCAGAAATTGTTGTGGGGAGAAAATGTCGCGGGAATTAAAAGTTGAGAGTTTTTCCCCAACATTTGCAACTTTTAATTCCCGCAACCTTAAAAGATTTACCCAATCGCAACATTTAATTCTCACGACGTTAAGTTCCAATTTTCTTAGGAAAAGAGTTGTGACTTTGCAACGTTTTCTTCCCACAACAATTTCTAACAATAAGGTAGCTATTCAGAATGGAGTATTTTCATACAATTGAAAACAGCTTCTAGGATAAAGAATTTACAGTCCTAGCTTTTTGGGGCACCAAGTAGTATGTGAAAAGGAAAAAGGGAACTTAAAAAGAGACCTCCCCACATTGTATATACTGAAAATTGCCTGAGTGTGTATAATGTCCCCACAATTACAGGGTTGAGAAAGTAACATGGAATACACAAAGGTCCCCACAATGTAACATACCATGAAAACCCACACGTTGTGGGGACCTTCTGGAAATGAGTTAAAACAGGAAAAAATCATATTTTAGATGAAATTAGGGAATTACGTTATGGGGACCAGATGTATGTCCCCACAACTCTGACAGACCCCACAACGTAGGTGTGTATAGAAACAAATGTCCCCAGAATGTAGGTCATGTCACTACATACATACATACATACATACATACATACATACATACATACATACATACATACATACATACATACATACATACATACATACATACATACATACATACATACATACATACATACATACATACATACATACATACATACATACATACATACATACATACATACATACATACATACATACATACATACATACATACATATATACATACATACATACATACATAGATTTATTTGATAACGCAGGTCTGGCTAAGGCAACTCAGAAGAGCTGATGTGGACCTGCAGAAATAAGTATCATTAAGTATCAGTTGCTTTGGTTCGCACCTCAATTCAAAGCGATTAGCGAATGCAAAAAAAGGAAATTCTCTCAAGTTCCTCCATTTCTTTAAGCCTGGTTTCCATATGATCGTAACAGTCGGCGACACGTCGCCGAGACAGGCTCGGGGACACATTGGGGACGGTTGCGTTGAATGGAAACATTTTTTAAACGACGTCGCCGACGTCGCCGATCAGACGGGGACAGTACGGGGACGCATTGAAGAGTTGAGATAAGTTTATAGCGTCGTTTCCATATGATCATAACAGTGATCGTTTCCATATGTCGCCGACTGATCGGGAACACGTCGCCGATGTGTTCCAGTAGGTCGCCGACTGTTACGATTATATGGAAACCAGGCTTTAGTGTCTGCAGTCGATACAGCAATGGTTTAAAACAAGGGCAGATTTCTTATATCATTAAGTATCAGTTGCTTTGGTTCGCACCTCAATTCAAAGCGATTAGCGAATGCAAACAAAGCAAATTCTCTCAACCGGTAAATCGGCGAACAGAGCCTCAATATATTCAAAAACTTGATAACTATATGGAGTGGTTCCACAAATGCAACTAAAATGCCTGCCGCTTTAATATAAACATTGCATAAACAGCATTGAAAATGATTATTAGCTTCATTTCTTATCAATTGTATCAATCTGTTTGATTAGTTTGCTTGCACATTTGTATATAGCTGACTATAGAGGGCCTAAGGAGCTGTCATTCCCACCGAAGGCTCGAATTTTAGTGTTATTTAAAAACGATTTCTCTTGAAGAGAACAATCAATCGAAAAATTGCAGCGGTAGGAAGTTTCAAAATTTACTAAACTTTGATGTAAACTAATAGAATCGGTCCAAAGTTGGAAAACCACTGTCAGAAAAACGATATTGGGGGAGAAGTTTTCCCCATAGCTTCCTCCATTGACATGACGTCATGGTGCATTCTGAATGGTCAAGTCCCTCAAACGTAAACAAATACGCTGATTGGTCGAAAACGAAATTTCCCCTTGCTGCTGACTACAGTAAGAACTCGCAAAATAGAAACCACTTTATAAGAAACCTCAGGCTGATTTTTTTTTCAGAAATGCTGCCCTCATAGAAGAAACTTCTCAGCCTGATTTTAGGAAGGTTTCATAGGAGAATCCCTGGATGTGATGTCTTCCCTTAATTCTTGTGGATGTGATGTCTTCCCTTAATTCTTCTGGATGTGATGTCTCCCCTTAATTGACTATGAAACTTTTGTATTATAGGAAGCCTATCTGGATTTCCTATTTTCTTCTTGTCTGTACGGCTTCGTATTGAAATTCCATTTCGTGTGCAAAATCTTCTTAGCCAGTTTTTTGATGGTTTGGACTTTTCAGCTATCCCTTCCCCATGGTGATATTTAATTTGAAATCATTTGGGTTTCTTATCCATACTATAAGAAACATTTCAGCCTCTTTCCTTGATAAATGCCCTTTAAATAAGAAACTAAACAGGCTGGTTTGAAAAATCTGGTTTCTATTTTGCGGGCTCTTACTGTATAGTAATCAATCGATGAAAATCAAAGTTACATCAACAGTGACAACGGCTGAAATTGTCCCGAAAGTAATTGGAGTTTTGGGAGTGTGCTAATACTTACGAATTAACGCAAATCGATTGAAAATCCTTCAGATAAGCAAAAGATTAAAGCAATTTATTTTCGTTTTTGGCTCATATTTGGAACTTGTCACTTCTTTCATGCTCCAATCATCACCAAACATCTATCAATGAATTAAATCTTTGAAAGAAGAAAAGAAGAAGACTGATAAAGATTGATTTAAATACAATGACGAGCAACTTGTTTAACTCAAAAAGACACTAGCCCAGATTTGGATTTGTATTAAGTGTAAATAAAAATTTATCCTTCGCTTAGCTTTTGCTTGAGACTTTAAATACACTCTTTATGAAGGTCATGTGAGTTGGCTTAATGATAATTTAGTAAAGATTGTGTAAAAAAATTATTTGAAATATCTTTTAATCAATAATCGAAGAAAATCCAACGTAGAATCTAGAATCTAACATCAAATTTTGGTGTCCTAAAAGCGATTGATGAGAATAAAATGTGACTTAATCTTCGAGGCTGTGTAAAAAGACCATACTTCAGCTATTGGGGCCTCTTTTTAACACACCATGTGGGTGGGCAATTGCCCCCTTGTCGCTTCTCTGCATCTATGTTTTACCTTACCAAACAATAGGCCTATTGTCCTTCTAATGAAGGGAACAATTGATTGCGTCCCATGTCCTTGGTCAGCTGAGTGATATTCCAGGCTTATACATTGCGAGTTAGGATTCAAATGCTTTATGCTGTTACTTGGAAGTTCTCAATTAACGTTGTGGGAAGTCGCATCATTCATGAAAATACAAAACGATTTATCGACAAAACGAATGGTTTGATAGAACTGCACCGGATGAGTAAAGAAAAGCGTCCAGTATTTGAAACTGTTCCACGTGCTGTGGCTTACTCTGTGACTGGGATGCTGGCCATGGTGTGTTGTTTTTGTGTTTGGGGTGGATATTGGTATCTTGAAGGGAGTTTTGCTTTAGGGTTGTGCATGGTGCGTCGAAAGGGCTCGATGACTCAAAACTGTTTTGTGTACTAGACATGGGGATTCCCAGACCGCTGCGTAAGTATGGTAATGCGCAGGAGATTGCAATGGTCATTTAGGTCCAAACATTTTGAAAGCACATGGGATGGAACTCTTCAGTTCCAGGCGAGGAGGAAGTATGGCCGAGAAAGGCTGCTAATGGCAAGGGAGAGAATTTTATGGCATTTGAAGGTAAGCAAAGAATAAAAACGATTTAATTCAACCTAATGGTGTCCTGACATCCATGATTCAACAGTGCTCTTGATTTGAATCAATAAAAATTTTCGCTTCAAATCACCTTTAAGTTCCTTCACAATCTGAAAGATGAAAAGAACGCGAAAGTGGCGGCTTTTCACATGTCAGCTAAGCCTTTCATTTCCAGTGGCCACTTTCGGGCATATTACTGCACTGCAATGACCGTAAGACATTTATATCTTAAAAGTTGCAGATTTGCAGGCATTTTGAATTCTATTAAAGAAAAGATTTTTAACGCCATCTTATCTAGGAATAAGCGACAAATTATGATGTATGTGTATTCCAGCGCGTATCCAAGGTATTAATTTCATTTTTCAGTAAGTTGGACAGGTCAAACCAACTTGGACTTGGACCTGTAGGCCTCTGAAGAAATTTCATTGAACTTGAATGAATGAGCACGAAAACGAGACTAAAAACACCGTCTAGCTACCGGGTGAGTCAATAAAAACGCCGGGCGTTTGAAAAAGTCCTGCTTCCTGAATATCAGAGCAATGATATTGAAAACTGTCTTACTTTATCCCCGATATGTCAAATTAGGTTCAGTGATTTATCCAGCTTTAATCGCCCTTTCCTTCCTGTTAAAATAGGAGATTTTCTGCAGAAAGTTCCTTTCGAAAACCTGCAAAAACGAGTGAAAACACAAGCAAGATTTCCATTTTTTCTCCTTCCTAGCAATAATGACTCTTGGATGTGTTCATGTATTTCGTCCTCATGGGAGAATGGAATATTTTTTAATAAGTTATTCACGCTAGGGGAAATACTTTTCAACCCGTCAAAAAGAAAGCACTTGCCAAAGTGTACTGGAAGTCATCGCTGTGAGGTCAACCCATAAGGGATTCTTGCTTGTAATTTTAGGATGTTTTTTAAGGTTTCTCAAAGGGGCTCATTTTAGAAAATTGCTTACAGAATCTGAACGGAGTGACCGATTTTAGCCAGACAAATTTCTAAGAATAATTGAACATGTTAGCTATTCAATGAGGCATTGCAACATATCACTGCTTATATAGTCAGGAGGCAGTAGCCTTTCAAACGCCGGGCGTTTTTTTTGACTCACCCGGTAGATAGAATGAAAAGAAGGCTATTCCAAGAGAACTGATAAGTAAAAAACACTAATCCGTAAAAAACCCCGAGATTGTGAGTCAATAGACGGGACAAAATATACACGTAATCGTTGTTTTATTTCATTGCAATATTCCCAGTAGGTAACAGAGGATTATTTGCGTGGCTTCTGCCAACAGTGGCAATGCAAGGTTGCTTGAACGCTACACCCACTTGAAGGAGGGGCAGCTACCTTGTACTGGATGAGCGAAAAATGTCTGTTTGACTGGCCACTGCTCAGTGGATATCACCATGATAATATTGAAAAGGCTGCCATTTAATGATGGACATGTTTTATGGACAAGTCTGGGGGGTCCGGGATTGATAAAGTTATCGTTAAAAAGCAACCTAAACAACTGCTGAACACCAGTCATAAGTTCCTTCCAAGTTTTGATCCTTCCAACTTTCATAAATTGGTTACGGAATCTTCGTAAGTTAGGCCAAATATCGTCACCATTTTGTATTTTATACCAGTGTGCAAGGCCTGATAAGGAGGCTAGTAATGTGAATGGTACAAAATATCAACGCATTTGGCAGCCTCGTTCAGATCAACGTGAAGTGATGTCGTAGAAAATGACGTCATTTCGTACTTCTTAGCAGATTGAAATATGCAGTTTTAAAAGTTGATAATAATGCAGTTTAAAAGTACTTCACATATGCAGTTTAAAAGTACTTCACACCATTCACAACTGTGTAATCTCTTGAATGATCACATACGAAAAAGTGCTGCCAAGGAATTGGACATTTGCTATCTGCGGCTCCCTAGGAAGTACTGCGCAGCGACGCATTGTTATTAGATGAAATGGCCGAACAATGAAAGGGCGATTCGTAAACTTCTCTCAAATGCTACAAGAAAATTTCTAAACTTCACTGCGAAAATGCCTGTAACTTTTTCCAAGTAAAGATGACATTTTTCATATCAAAAAGACCAGCCAAGTGTACTCTGTTAGCATCGATGTGTACTTTTTGATATCGTGTACGAGGCATATGCAATATTGCAGATACTGAGGCCAGTGCCTGTACGATCAAACGAATGCCGTACTGAAGCACTTATGATTGCCAAGGACTTCTAGTTTTAAAATCAAAATTGCCGGTTCGAATTTTGCAGAAAATGGAGAGAAAAGTACACTAACGGAATGAAGAAGAGTTTATTGTGCCAGAAGAATGTGTACTTTTTCAAACTGGGATAAAATTTTTGCCCAAGGGATGAAAATTGCAAGAAATTTGCTGAAAATGATCGCTGCGGCCTATCGAAAACAGTGGGCGTTGCGGTGAGTGAAAGCTATTGTCTTTTGTCCAAGCTCTTTTCCACATGACAATTGTACCAACCCTGGACTGGCCCTTTAAATTAAATCCATTTCAATGCTTACTTGATTAGAATCATCTACTCCGTTTTGAACTCATAAAGGATTTTCTCGAGACGCCTCTTCAAGAAACCTTCAGAACGTAGGTAAAATTAGACTCAAGAAATAGCCCCAGTTATCACAACAACAACAACAGCAACAGTAATGACAACAACAACAATATTTTATCTTTGCTCAAACTAGGACTTATGGAATATCATATAAAAATTTGAGAAGAAAATGAACATGTTTCGATGTGCGCTGTGGGACCAGGCTATGATATATTCTCAGAAGTGAGCAAGCAATCCTCGACCATTGCAAGTTTTCATTGCTGTAGCTAAGTTTATATGCAAGCTAACTGGCCTTAAAAACAACTAACCCATGGCTCACAGTGAAAGGTTTGTTGATTCTTGGATTGAGGAAACATTCATGTGGATACTTGCAGCTTTTGTTCATGGCTAGTATCAATTAAAACTTGAATTTTTTGGTGTTTTAGCATCGAGGTTCTAGCCGGCAACTTAGGCCCATTCGCCATTGCTACGAGTTCGTACAGTGCAATGGTACAGTGTTGCTATAGTTTCCATATGTAGTCGTGAAATTTAAGGGGAAAACTTCGTCCAAATATCAGTTTGAAAGTCCATGAGTCGTAATTTGAGCATCCATCAGTCCATCAATAGCGATAACTATGAATAATGGAATCAATCTAATAAATAAATTTGGGAAAATTAGCACTATCATCACCCATGTTGGCCTGACATCCAGTGTGAAACTAGCTCAAGTATTTATTCGTAAAAAAAAAGTCCTTTGTTTTTCTCTATATCTAGCACTTCGCATTTAATATTTAGTTGTAATTTTTAGGTCCATGTTAAATGCCAGGGGGTAGTCAGGACCTATTGCTCCTCCTGGGACCGTTTTTTGTAGCGTTGTATAGTAGTTCGTAGGTAGTGTAGTGGGTAATTTTGTTATTGTAACTTTTATATTGAGTATAAAAAAGTCTAAGATAAAATTAGCCTGCGTGCAAACTTTGCTTGCCAATGCGAAGGAGAGCTAGTGAGGATTTCAGGAGTGATTTCAAGCGTGGGTCACAAATATAGCAAAGTAACAACTACGTCTTTGTTGACACTATCAAATCGATACTTTATGAAAATAATGCATAACAAAAACAGTATCGCCCGCAACTGTAGCAAGATAATATGATTTCAGCCACAATTGAAATCATCACATGAAACGTCAAAAAACACATAGACAATTCAACTCAAACGTGCAAGGAACGTACGCCAAGTTCTTATCGCAAAACCGATCTTCACTCTTATCATTGCGAAAAGACCAGAGAAATAATGAAATTCCTATCCCGATGACCTTATGCATCAATTTGGGGCATACACTGGAATGCTGTGTATGAGAACTTTTGGGAAAATTATCCGCGCGCATTTCGAAGGCCGCTTCTCAAAATGTACGCTGTGGCGTCAACAAACAGAAAACGTTAAAAAGGAGAGCTGGAAGTTTTTCTTTGTGATAAACGACACGATGATACCAGAGGTACATGGTCTGGAAAAATTAAGAGAATTCTGCATGACAAATCGACAAACGCATGTTGCTTTGGGTTTGGAAATATTTCCACAACAGAGGGCAAAAAATGACCGTGTGGAAGAACACTCAAACCGCCACTGAGAGCATGTGTATGGAGGTCATAGATACAAAATAGTATTGAATAAATGCAGACTTGATGCAAGAAAGAACTTCTATTCTCAACGAATCGTCAAAGAGTGGAACTGCTTGCCAGCGAACATCGTCGAAACGAAGGATGTAATAACTTTTGAAAAACTCTTTGACCGCCTACACGGAGACTCAAAATTCCAGTTCAAACTAAACTAGATTATAAGTCATGACAATCAGGGTTTTATAGGCCTTGGCCTTCCAGCCCCTTTATCAACATTTATTATTATTATTATTATTATTATTATTATTATTATTATTATTATTATTATTATTATTATTATCATTATTATTATTATTATTATTATTATTATTATTATTATTATTATTATTATTATTATGCGGTAGCGTCCAGTTTTGACCTACTTCTAAAGTTGTTACGGCACAGGGGCGATTCTGTTGCTTCAGAGCAAAACTATTCTATGAAAAGAACGGAAGTGCTATTGATTGGCAGGAGCAGTGCAAACGCAAGGGTGATCAGCTATACTTTTGTTACGGGTCAAAAGATATATCGGTAGGCCTATTGTACATACGGGGTCTAAAGGGTAGAGCAGAAATTGCACACGTACACGCGAAATGTGGCAACTCTGAGCCCTCTAACTCACCGCAAAAAGTCACAAAATAGGGGGAGATTTAAAAAGTTCTTCATTTGACCTCAAACTTTCGATTTATCGTTTCAAAATGCTAATTTAAGCCAAACACTTATATTTGTATCTTTTTCATTTATTTTTTGAAATTACTTAAGCACGGTAGCCCCGCCAGTCATAATGGCTGATTTTCAGGGGGCTACACGTTTTTTATAAGAAACTAGGATCAGGCCATAGAACTAAAAGTTTCTTAATTTCACATGAAATTTTGTCGATTTTAGTACTAAAAGTTTCTTCGTTAGTTTCTTATTTTTCTGAATGCAGAATTATCAATGTGGTCGCTAACACTGCGGCAGATGTTTCTTGACATTTAAAACATCATAAAGGAATAAACAGTGTTCTGTTATGTTGAAAACACAAATGGTTAGATAACATTGCTCAAGAATGAAGGTTCAATGATCTATTCGCTATAAGATCCATGCTTTTAACTTTGAAAAGTTTCTTAGTACTTCTCAGACAAAGTGTTAGAGTTTCTTAAAATTTTGGCTATCTTAGTACTAGTTTCTTGTAAACCAGTTTCTTATAAAAAATGTGTATTTTCTCTTCGTTTTGTTTGTTGCCTTTGGCCTAATATTTTTGACAAGCTCTACTCCATCAGGTCAGTGAGTCACTCAATGCACATCATGAGTTTAAATGAATATATTGAAACAGTTCTTTATGATATCTTGATGGAGGGCGACACAGCAGTATCCTCCCACCCATGATCTATTTTTGCGCCGCGTACACTGTACCAGTGCGACTTTGGATCCGTAATAAAACGTAACGGATCAGTCTTTCAATTCTCTGCTCTTGCTAATCAGAAAAGTTTTTGTTCCCGACAGCGAAAGAAAAATCCTGTACTGGAAATATATTTGTTCAGGAGACTTTCTGGAGCGGCATATTGGGAACGAGGTCTGAACCGGATGACGTCATTTTACACGGTTTCTGGTCGGTCGGTCTTGGGAGGTTGCCCCATAGCGTCTTTTATCAACTTATTCAGGAGATGAAACGTAATAACTTTGTAACGAATTAACGCTGTGCAGTGAAAACACCATCTAATACCGCATTAAATTTCAACCAATCAATGGATTTGCTGGATTAACCAATTAGATGGCTCCATTCGATAACCTGGTTTTGTATAAGGTGGTTTAAAAAAAATTGCAGTGGTAATGCGGTATAACATTATCAGTTTTGAAAAGCATTGGCAGTCGTTAACAACTGCACAAATTTTTGACAATGGTGGATTCGAAACTCTGACCTGAAAATCAGTTTTGTCAGCGTAAAAAACTCCGCAATATCTGGAATCATTTTATTCTTCATACGTCAAAAATTGACATACATGCAGTTTACGTCACTCCAGTGTGTCAAAGTTTTAACTGGAACAGTAGCTTTGCCCCTAGGCAAACTGTCCGCCACTGTTCACACGCACGCAGTATGAAAAGAAAACATGTTATCGTATACGAGAAGGGACCACTGTGAAATAAAAAAACATTGATATGGTTCAAGCGACTTATTCAATCGTAGAAAATACTTTAACGATATTTCTATCCGGCCTAAATACGAAAAGGTAACTATAGAATGATACAAAATTGGAGTAAGGGAAAATCACTGAATTGAAACAATTTAGAAATACGTTAAAAAGATGTTATTTTGGTAATCAGCGCAATGATCAAGTTTTTGCCGTTTTTACGGCTGTTAAACCTGGGTCTTACACAAGAATAAAACGAGAAGTCGTTATTCTCTTTTCCAATTAAAGGCGAGTAACAGAAGTTAACACGGTTCCCGGCCGGAGGGGGGAGGGGGTAACTACCATATATGCAGGTACGGGATGTCCCATTTTTTGGGGTGCCTCTTTTCGAGCAGAAAATAATTTTCGGGTATCATTTCTGGTAAAATCACAAGTAGTCATAAATTCTGGGAAGTCATTTTATAAAATAACTCTTTAGGACATAGATATGGCCAGTAAATTTGGGGGGTATCGTCTTCGCGAAAGTCTATAAATTCAGGGTGCGATTTCAGACGTCAAAATCCCCGTCACCCGCCTATTGAAGTTACCCCCCCACCGGGGGACACGATTGGCGGGCTACCAAATAAACAGTATCTGGCCAATACTCAAACACTAAACCTGCACTCCCTAAACTTCAAGCTAACAGGTATTAGTGAAAGAATAACTTATATGTGAAAATATTTTGTTTGGTAAAATCACTCATCATTAAGGCCTCGTAGTCAGGAGAATGCTGGTATGGGGTTGGTATGGGAACCAAACTTCCATGTTCGATTCTGGGCCATGATTTACTTGCCATCGAAATTTAATTCCACTTCTTGAACTGACAATTGTATTGCATTTTGATTTCAATGGCAAGTAAATTGTGGATCAGAAACATAAAGTGGAATTCTCATCGCCATACAAATCCTTTACCATCATTTTCCCGATTTCTGGGTCTAACTGATGGGTGACTTACCAAACAAAACTTTCACATCTACGACTGCATTCACACGGTGCTGGCATATTTTAAAAACGATAAAAAATGTGACGGCAGCAAAATTTGAGCCAGCATCAACACGATGCCGGAACAATTTGAGACCGGTACGAAATTTGACCTTGAAAATGTCGTTGCAAGACTTTGATACCAAAGAAAAAATGCACTTACACCCGTAGAATCAATCAGTCTCGTTCCAAAGGGCGTCGAAAGATGTACTTTTGTCATCATTTTCGAGTGTTTACACGATGCCATTTCCAAAATGTGCCTGTTAAAAGTTCCGTTTGCAAAATCTACCATTTTCAAAATCTACTGGCAAAAATGTGTCGATTTCGTGTGGACGGGAGTCCTATCCGTCACATTTTGCACCGTTTTCAAAATGTGCCGGCAACGTGTGCGCGCAGTCTAAGTTAGCCTTTGATTTATAAATTATTATTTCAATTTTGAATATCAATCATGCACTTTTTATTCCACAGCTCGCCAGGCATCTTAACTCTTTTTCTGATTCACGCGGCATATACAATGGGTGTTTTGGACACGATTTGGGTTTTGATCGTGTCCACCATACCTGGCCTAAATGTTCCTAAATGGATAAATGTATTTCGTTACCTTTCTGGTCTTCAATTCATTGTTTATCTTCTTTCTTGCTCTGGAGCTGATGGCTTGCTCTCGAAAATTTGAAATGGACCTAAAGTTCAAACTGGACCGCACTCTGAAAATTATGACCCGAGAACTGGTTCCCAGATCGACGCAGCCTCTCAACGACTTCATAATTCTCAGGTCATAATTTTCAGAGCGCAGTCCAGTTTGAACTTTAGGCCCATTTCAAACTGCCGAGAGCAAGCCATCAGCTCCAAATCAAGAGAAGATAAACAATGAATTGAAGACCAGAAAAGTAACGATATACATTTATTCATTTAGGAACATTTAGGCCAGGTATTATGGACACGATCAACACCCAAATCGCGTCCACAACACCAATGCATACACTTATCATAAAACTGTTTGATAGGAATTAGCCACTGTTATTCACGCAGCGCCAGAGAAAGTAACATTGGATGAATAATGTTTTTGGGGGAGATTTTTCGCATGTTCCAACATATTCCTTTGCTGCAAAGTCAAAACTGCACTGTCTGCTCCTACAATATTGAACCAGCATCCATAACAATTGAATTGCCTGAGCTTTGAGCTAAACACTACAGCGGCAAGTACACAGTAACCACGAGGATTTACGATCGACGAGAAAGCATCCCAACGAGGAAAATTTTTCGTCGTTTCAATGCGGTGCAAATCAGAAACTTTGTTGCAACCCTCTGCTACTACCCTTAAAACATAACGTAAATAACAAATTTTCGCAAAATTCATAATGTTCACAAAAACGCGAATAAATATTCTTTCCTTTGGTGACACTACATGACTTTTGAATTCTCTACAAACAACCTTCTGTACAAATTATGAAATGCAAACTCGCTCACTGCATACATGAACATCCACAATTGCAATCACAGTCCAAAGGTTTAGTGGTGGAACCAGAAGGCGCTGTGCAGGGGTAAATACCACTCTACTTCTAAAAGTTGAGTTGAAATTGCAAATGAAACATGCAATAAGGATATCACATTCCACAAAGGTTGAACATTTTTTGTTTAATCCCCCCCCCAACAACTTTTTGCCTGGCTCCACCATTAGGTCTTACGAAATTGTTAATGTTTCAGGCACATCACTCTTCAAATATTTTAGTTAAAACGGACTTGAAATGCGACAATAGATCGCTACAGATCGCAACGGCAAAGAGCTGCAATCTTATATTACAAAAATTAGACAGATCCTTATGTAATCTGACAATCGACATTTTAAGATAGGAATGGGGATTGAATGGGGACTGAATGTTTTCTACTCTCCTCAGCGAGGCTTCTGTCCTCTGAAAATTACGGACCACGGCACGGCAGAACAAATAAATAAGAACAATGTAGCCTTGCGGAGGAGAGTAAAGATGTCTCCATGAAAACGTAAGTTTAAAAGATTTGTTCCCTTGCTCCGAGGGTATGTCCACAAATGTCCCCATGCTCCCAGCTTAAAATCCTCGTAGCACAGCAAAAACAAGCATAGAAGAATTTCCTGTAACAAGCTGAAATTGCTCCTGTCCATACAAAAGATGCTTAATTGGCCGAAAATCGGCCTTATTCTTTTTGCTAATTTTGACTATATCTCTCGTTGTTTTTTATCCTTGGGAGGGCCTCATCAGTGGACCAACTTCAGCTTTTGCATCATCATCCGTTGTGACCAGTGTAACACAAAAAATCTAGCAAAAGGTCATGCTACTCGACTAGGGACGTAGAAAACCTCTCAAACTAGAAGGAGGGACAAGACATTTCGAGGGCAATTTTTTCCTTGAAAACGGGGGCATTTTATAAAAATGCAAAGTGCAGCTTAGGTTATCGCAAAATCACGGGGGCATGCGCCTCCAGTGCCCCCGTTTCCTACGTCTATGTGCTCGACGCAGTTGGCACCAGGTAAAGCCATTTTATCGTTTACTTGGATTCGGATACTTAAAGGGAATCTTGAAGCTCTTTTCAAGCGAGTTCAGTCTGAGTGTCAACATGCACGATTTTCTGGGAGTGTTATGCCTGTCACGATTTCGCGTATGACTTCTTACTACCAATTATCAACAAGATTTCAATAGTCGTTGTCACCAAGGGTCCTTTGTATATGCACTGCAATATCAGATTGTCTGAAAATCAGATTTAGTCTGTTTCAGCCAGCATTCCTTGCACGTGTCATAATTGGTTTGCCTTCGTTGTCACCACTTTCATGTCCCATGAAGACAATAAAGGCCAACCAAGAGAGGACGGGTGCAAGCCATGCTAGATGAAACAGACCCTTTCCAAGGGGATGGGGAGGTATGGACAATATTTTTGGGTTAGAATATTGATAAAAGTGATACTTTTGGGTGCGACTAAAACTGAAATAATGTTCATGATATTTTTGGCATCAAATATTGTTGAACTAATATTGCTTGATTTTCTAGAGGCAATCCTGACTTCCATTTGCCTTGTTTCAGGATATTTTATGTTCATGTACAGGTTTGTATAAAATACGACAATAAGCTGATATATACTTTTTGGGTTGCAATGAAGCTTAAGTGACATTTTTGGATTGCCTGAAAACTATTTGGACGGACCCTCCAATATGCGTATGCACTGAGTGTACCCCTTGGGTATTTTTTGCTGAGGGAGGGGGGTCAAATTTGACTTTTAGACAGCCTGAAATGGCAATGTACCAACAAAGGATTCTGGGTGGCAGTGACTCTTTGAGTGACTTCTTTGAGCCAACCATGCTAATTTATAGTCAAAATGACGACAAGTTTCATCTGCGATGACTGAGTCCAATTCAGCAAACTGTTTTGGCTCTGGTTAGAGAAGAAACGCGCGGAATGTGTGTCGGATCCACCGCAACAATTTTTTGCGGCATAGTCACGCTTCCGTTTCTTTCAATGCGGGGATGGTTGAGAAGTCATTGGCATCGATTTCAATGATCACACTTTCCGGCACCGCTAACGTTGCTCCGTGAAAACTTGAGATTGCTGATGCGGTGCTGGAACCAGTTTGATAACCATTAGAGTCACTTTCATCGTCTATCTGGCTTAGTTCACGCGCGGAAATCATCGGCGTTACATTGTCCTTATAAGTATCATGAAAATGTGAGAAATCCACTCTCCACACATCATCGATAAAACATTTGCCGTTTAAAACGTCTCTGAACCGGTGTCCCCATTTGATCTCTTTCGACGTGTACGAGGTGACAGCCTGGGTGACCATGCCTGTATGAGGCACAGTCCCTTCCAGAATAACCACCACTTCAACGTGATTTTTAGAAAGATCAAGGCTGGAGAATTCATACAATGGACTTTCTTCGTCAATTGGATGGATAAGGTTTATTGGAAATATTGGAAATATCCTCATTGTATATTCAGTTTGTTTCAAATCGATAGACAAGGATAGATCACTCATATTAAACGGTATAAGTTCACCTTCTTTCGTGATTTTCGAATGAATAAGCACCGCTCTGACATTACAGTCGTACAGTCTCCGTCTTCTAATATCTGCGATTCTCACCATCAGACAAAGTTTCGAGTCTCTCAGTGTAATGACCGCAGTCTTCGAAAATACGACCGTATTTGCTCTGTTTTTTGGTCGGGAAAGTTTGGCGAATGTAAGGCCTAAAGTCGAACAGGTTATAAACAAACCAACGACAGTCTGAATAACAAGAAGCACAACCCCTTCAGGACATTCCGGTGTAACTTGTCGCCCACCGTAACCGATAGTTGATTGTGTTTCGAGTGAAAAGAGAAAGGCGCCAACCCACGAGTCAACGTTGTCAATGCAGTTTGCGGTCGAACCATACTTTTTCCTCAAGTAGAAAATAAGCCACCATAATGTACCAAAAAACAGCCAACTTAGAATAAAACTTGACGAGAAAAGCACACTGATCCATCTCCATTTGGCATCAATACACGTTGTGAAAAAGTCTGCAAAAAATCGTTTATGTTGCTGACTAACATTGTCAAATTCGATCGGTGAACTCACATTTTTGCCGCAAGGGATGAAGCGAGGAATTTCAGCCAAACCTTTAGGAGTTCGCTCTGAAGCGATGAAATGTTTCTCAGATAACTTTGACGAATCGATAGTCGACCCTCCATTACGATACAATCTATTCCTGCGAATGAAATTCATACTGCCAATGTTGACATCTCCATTGCTGGCACTCCTAAAGTCCTTACCATCTTGGATACCTTCAAGGAGTATCCCTGTCTCGAGAGTGGGTGATTCTTCGTCGAAACTCAACTTCATTTTATTAGACATGTTTCATTCACGAGCGCACGTGGCCTTGTAAATATCAGATGAAATAAATCTTCCGTCTCCTTTCACGCTCACGCAATGTGTCTTAGCTTCCTTTTCAGTAGGGCTGAATCATCTCTCTTGGGGATACACACCGCTCCGGTATCTGCGGAGAAACAAACACACAAATAAACCAAAGTAAATCCAACGATTCGGCCTTTTCCGCTGCCAAATAAATCTTTATAATAGCAGTTTAACGTGTGCCTACCAATCTACGTAATGTAAACAAAAACACGGCTAATTCAGTAAAATAACTGCAGGTACCCTATCGCTGAGTCTCTACTGCATCCGTCTCCTGGGAATTTTCCACAGCACTGCAACCAGTATGCGGGTCTAACGACGTTGTGAATAAAGCTACTCGCTTGAATGACTTTTACTAATAACTATCATTTCAATTCAGGCTTTGTGCAAAATTTGAATAAAAGCTTTGGATAAGAAAGACTTTCCATTAGATTAGGAAACTTTGCTTTTTTGTAAGATAATAGTACAATAGCAGATTTATACGACCTTAGGGAAATGAAGCGCGACCAAATAATCGTTTCTATGTTTCGAATTCAATAGTCGATACAAAATCTGAAACAAACGGGTGGCTGTGTTGTGAAATACGACGAAGAGATCAGAAGGCAGGCAAAGGAACATGCAACTTTGCATACATGATACCCTGAAAGAACAATTACCATGCCGCTTAGAGGCAGCATGCATTTTGCAATGCGGTTGCAATTCTCTTGCATCAACGTCATCAACATTCAACCAGCAGAGAGTTTACGAAACGACGACGGCAACGGCAACTGCAACGTAATGTTGGGTGGTTCCAGTTAATATCCGTACCCCCCCCCATGGAAGAACAACTCATTAAGTCAAAGGCCCCGGATTTTTCATGATAAAATGTGTTAGAGAAATCCGGATTTTGCTTCTAAAAGTAGAGGAATGTCCGGATTTTTCAATTTTACTGTCAAATTACCACGAAATTACTTTAGGGACAGTGCAGAGTTCATTCTATAACATGGCCGGTGCAAAACGGTAACGGGGCAACTACGTTTTCGAACTTGTACACAACCGGCTCAACACTTTTTATTAACCACATATGAAAGGGGTTGAACTGGGCAGTAACTTTTTATGAGCTCAAGATGTGATGAACTTTTGAATTTTAATGGCTCACCATGAGAACAAAATTATGAATCTTGCAAGTCGAGAAAAGGATGCAAAGATGTGTATAAATGATGCCAAATTTCCGTGTTAGTTTCTTGCAAGAAGGATTCATCAGTATCATTTACATCCATCTCTTGACAAAGACTCGTATATTGATGAACTGCCTTTCTTATGGTCTTTGGCTAATTCATCGGTGGTACTATAGTACCATACATCTTTTGTTCATGAATTCGGGGCAGATGCATTCTCCAAGGAAAGGTGACTGGGCAGTCGTATTTTTTGCAATGATTTCATACGGGGCAACATAAGCTTACGGGAAGAAAAAATCTAGGGGGCGGCCCGACACAAAGCCCATTGTTTGCCAGTAGTTTTGCCCGACTAAGGGCAAAAAGTTGCCCGAAAGGGGCTGATTTTTGAAAATTCTCCAAAGTTGGGGGGCTACCGCCCCCGGCCCCCCGCCTCGTACGCTTATGCGGGGCAAGCAGATTTTGTTGCAACAATTTTTCTTCTCCACTGGCCATGTAATATGATAAATTTTCCGCTGTCCCTTATGTTGCCCCTATAGAAGAGTTGGCCAGCAGCTTGAAGGTCTGAATTTTTCCTAATTTTCCTAATAAAAGGCTAGAGAAAGAGTAGCCTACGAGTAGACCCCCGGTGGGCCTACGAGGCTAGGGAGAGAGTGCATTTGAGTTAAAGCACAAAATTACCATACATGTCACCCAGAGTAAAAAATAAAGGCTTTAATGACCATTTCCATCATTTCCTTGTATCTGGTAGCTGGCCATGGGTTGACACTGCACTTGGACTCATCATCGCTTTTTTCGTTTGAGGAGAATGAAACTATTTCCTACTAGGGAAGAGTTAACGTAAATGCTGCTCTCCATAGCCAGCGTTTTGAGCGCGCGGGCGCTGCGACCAAATAGGAGCATGCGCAGTGGATGAAATTTTGCGATCAATCTGATCGCAAGCGACCGATTTTTGGGCGCTTTGGGAGTAGGAACAAGTTCAACTCCCATCGCGGGCGTCTGCGATCGCTACCGAAGGAATCAATCTTGGTCGCAGCGCCCACGCGCTCAAAACGCAGGATATGGAGAGCAGTTTTAAGAGGCGGAGGACGCGCGAAAAGTCCGACACCTCCTCCGCAAAACACATAAATTCTCCTCCGCAGCACACTGCTGAGCCTAACGACCCATGATCTGGCTTGCCTTTTGAAAGTTCCTTAGCACTTCTCAAACATGGTAGCTACGAGAGTCTCAAAACTTTTCGTCGCCATAATACCTGTTACCAGTTTCTTATATAAAAACATAACACGTAGTTTTCCACAGGAACTTGATCCGGTACCAAGTTCCTGTGTAAAGTTCCCTAAAATATTCATGTTTTCAGTACACAAATGTTTTTCTTTCATAAGAAGGTTGAATCTGTCGATAGTACCAAAGTTTCTAAATTTCACTTGAAAATATCATATCCGCTGGTTACAGCAGTGCCAAATAATCCTTAATTTGTTCTTACTATTTGGTATTAGCAAGACAAAGAGTTATATTTGTCTGGAAATATAAAGTTTTAGTGAATACTTCTGCCCTTCAAAGTAGCATTGAGCCCGATTTTATAGACATTCACGCCAAAGAAGGCGACGAAGAACTTTTTACCAAGATGCATTGCGTTCTAAAAAAGAATCTTTAACAGTGAGGATTCGAATAAAGAACTCTTTGCATCTTGGTAAAAAGTTCCATGCCGTCAGAAAAGAGCGCAAAACATACAAGCAAAACTGGAAATGACCTTGATGCAGCGAATGGTGTCACCAGGGGAGGACATTTCCACCCGAGCGTCCACGCTCGCTATTGTTTGGGTGGCATTTATTCATGAGCAAAATAAGGCGAAACGGCTGATCTCTTCTCTTGATCCTGCAGCGAAAAATCTGATTTGCACTCGAGAATACATTTTACACAATTTGAGCGAAGCTGGAGGAATCCTGCGATGCCATTTGGCGAAAAACGCCAGCAAACAGAACCGCATTCACCGATTTTTCGATGCGATGATCAGAAATGCTCTACTGCGCATGTGTCGTCGCAAATTTTTATGACAATCTTCAAGAACATCGTCCACTGGAGATCGGTCTCCAGAGCGTTATTCTTGGCAACGCCCAAGCCTTGACGATTCGAATGTTGACTTGAAAGTTCACAGTGTAGACAGTCTACAGTTTCCAAGCAATCAGCACTGTCCCTTTACCACCTTGCCTATTTTACCCCAAGAAACCCAATACTGATTCACAACGAAGAAATTGGAACAGAAATTTTATTCCAAAATTTTCTAAATTTTTTAAATAAAATCTTCCTCGACGACAATTTGAGCCAGCACTAAATATCATATTTGGCAATTACAAGTATCTTAAAAATCTCGTCTAACTCGAGACTCTTTTATGGAAAGTTTCAAAACATAGAAAACTTACTTGGCGCTTGCGCTTGGCTTTCCCATCATCAGCAATGACCTTTACAATAATTTGGGGCCTACGGCGGGCGCTCTTATAAACCTAAATTACAATGGGGGTACCACAAGAGAACAACATCGCAAAGGGACCCACCTCACAAATAAACGTTGATTCGCAAGGGAGAGGGCCGACAGGAAACAACAAACATGTGTAGACAATGGTCAGAGAAGAAAGGCGTCGGGAAGAGGAACAGAGGACAGGCCTTACCTGTGTCAAGAGAGGCAAGAAATAATGAGGTGTAGTCCCTTAACGCGATGACGTAGTAATGGAAATAATACTGAACAGCTGAAGAAACCGACAAATCTGTAGTCGGTGAGAAGTTAAATTCACAGGACACGCTCACATGGTACTAGCAGATTGAAAACGGAAAGGAGGTATGACGGCAGCGAAATTTCACACGATACCGGCAAAATGTGAAACTAGCATAAGAAGACAACTCTCAGATCACCAAAAAGTTGAGAAACTCTGTACCTGTACTGGGAAAATATATCATTCAAAAGAACTATTAATTTCCATTACAAAGCCTCACCCTTTGCCACATTTCAAACTTATCTTCACTTGTTCCCCTTGCTGCTAGTTTGAAACTGCCCTCCGTGCTTTCCCATAAGGAAAGGTGCTGGTGTGTAAATAGCCTGCGTGCAGACTTTACTATTGTGGAGGAGAAAGTCTGCACGCAGGCTGGTGTGCAAAACACATTTTTGGCAAAAACATTCAAATCTTTCTGTGTTTCTTCAAAATAGCACAAGTTTCTGATAATTTCTAAAAACCAAATTTCATGTTTCCCCTTCTATAATCCAGCCCGGTCCAGCCTGTTTTCCAGTACAAATAAACGTTCCTCGGGAATTTTGGGCTGGATAACGTACAGTCATAGAAGAAATAGAGACTGGGAGGGCCGCAGCCCCCAAATTAAGCAAAATTAATCCAATTTCAGGGTCCATTCGGCCAATTCTACTTCAATAATGCAATCAAATTCAGGCAAGATGAATACCAAGCCCCCCAAAGGTTGGGCATCGCCTTTGTCCCTGCATAACAAGCTACCTTGAAAAATAGGAAGGATTCAAACCAAGATGAACAAAAGTAGAGGTCCACGGCCTTGCCAAGAAACGTCATGATTAGATCCCTCTGCTCTGTGTCGTCCTACATGACGTCAAAGCAAGAGAAAAAAGTTGAACCAATCGGCTAAGGTTTGTCTTTAACCATTTCAAATCATGTGACCATAACTCTTGGGAAGTTTATATTATTTTGCTACTACGTAATTTAGCCTGAGATCAGGCTCTCATGACACTCGTGGTACAACTTTAGCCTGGTTTCCATATAATCGCAAGGAGTCGCAGAGAGTCGCAATGAGTCGCAGAGAGTCGCAAGGAGTCGCAAGGAGTCGCAAGGAGTTGCAATTATTGTGACTTGAAAAAGTGGTTTCGCAAAGGATCGCAAAGAATCCCAACTAACTTCACTTTCATCAAATTTCAAACCAAAATTGTGATCACGGAAATGAGATCATCCCCCAAAACAATAGAGTTTTTATCGCAAGGAGTTGCAAAAGTTGTGAACAGTGGTTTCCATTAATCGCAATGGATCGCAACGAGTCGCAGTGAGTCGCAGAGATAGAAAATTTTCTATCTCTGCCACTGCCTGCGACAGCGATCGCAAGGAGTCGCAAGGAGTCGCAAACAAACTTTTAGCCGGTTTCCATATGATCGCAGAGAGTCGCAAGCAAATTTGGTCACTTTTATTGCAACTCGCTGCGATTCCTTGCGACTCCTTGCGATCATATGGAAACCAGGCTTTTGAATGGCAGTAAGTATATCGGAGAAATCAAAAGATGTTTTATCAAGGGATCGATCATATTGAGATGAGTGTAAAGAAACCTTTGTCGATTTTGTCCATCTAGGCCAGAGAATGGAAACAACTTTCATTTCATATGAAAGTGAGAATGCATGAAGTACAGTGACATTTCAGATTTCACTCATTTTTGTCAAAAATGTCAGAGATATTTTTGAGAATGAAATGCCCCTCAAGACAGGACTTTATAAAAATAGGCGCCGTAAGATCTGCACGTAGGCTATCGAAAGTCGGTTTAGTTGCTTCTCTGGACCTCTGGAACCTGAAATGGGGATTTAGAAATACCTTACACGACAAAACCTCCAACATGACATCTCTTCAAATACCAGAAAAACTAATTTCGTACACAATTATTGTTTTTACAAGAAAGCCGATCAAATACAAATGGAATTTATATTAATCTAATAAAAACAAGAAAATTTTATTTGCTTTGATAAAAAATTTGCCCAAATTGACCGATTAAAAAGTAATCTTATTGAGGTAAATCCTCAAGTACGCAGCGGTTTTATTCAAGCGGTAGATGGTTAACCGTTCACGCAACCGCGCGGGATGGGCATTTGGCGTCTTCGCCTGTTCATTGCCTCCACCCGTGCTTGGTTTTTTCATGCATCAAATGCACTATCCACTAAACGGCATTGCGATACTAACAAATAACGATGTCTAATTAATAATAGTAACAACAACAACAGCAGCAACAATAACATCAGCAACAACAACAATAACAGCAGCAGCATCTTACATCACTTACAGTTACAACGTGAGCTTGGAATTTCAGCTGCGGATGAAAAGCACTACAGGTTTTTTTATATAAGAAACTTGGACCAGGCCTAGTACTAAAAGTTTCTTAATTTTAACAAGAAAATTTGTCCATTTTAGTACTATAAGTTTCTTAACCCTTTCACGCCCGGCTAAAATTAAGCTTAACAGGAAAACCTAATGTAGATTGTTGTTTTCCAGGGGGTATCTTAATCAGTGATTCAGTAAGCAATAGATAAATGCAATGTGCATCACCTTTCAAATCAATCAAAATCCCAAATGCTTTACCCCCTGAAAAATTTGCAGTTCTCAATGAATACTGTTGGGCCATATGGCCCTTCCGGGGGTGAAAGGGTTAATTAGTTTCTTATATTTTGAATGCAGAATTATCAATGTAGTCGCTAACATTGCGGCAGATATGTTTCTTGACATTAAAACATCATAAAGGGATAAAGAGTGTTCTGTTATGTTGGAAACAGAAATGGCTCGATAATATTGCTCAAGAATAAAGGTTGAACGATCTGTTTGCTACAAAATCCATGCTTTTAACATTGAAAAGTTTCGTAGTACTTCTCCGACATAGGACTAGAGTTTCTTAAAATTTTGACCATCTTAGTACTAGTTTCTTATATAAAAAAACGTGTATGCAGTCTTGTTCCACTCAGTCAGAAATCACAACCCTGCCCTCAACCAGGATCCATGAAGTGGATTCTGGTGGAAACCAAAAACTATATTTCTGTGGAAAAACGATGAACATTTTTCCTGGCGAATGCTGTCCGATGTTTTCGATGAAGATACACGGTTGACAGTAGACGCTCGACAGAGAATTTCTTTATTCAGGTTGAAATTTTCCAATATTGTTGTACCATGGCATTGCCAAAAAATTCTGTTTCCTCGACGGCTTTATATCGGTAGCAAGCCATCTAAACCTGTCGCTTTTGTGGTGTAAACTTTCTTTAAGTTGGATATGGGCCACCTTGTTTCTTGTCTGTGAGTTAAAGAAATTTTAGTAGTGAGTGCAAATTCATTTATCTTAGACAGTCAAGACAAGAAGAAATCCTTTCATTACCTTCATTTCATTTTTCATTTTATTTTCATTTTAAAATATTTATACTGGTATAAGTTTCATATAATATATACATGTTTTTCAAACTGACCAGTTTAAAATAAAAAACTAAAGGAAATGAGGCTAAACTAAGGACAAAAGTAATTTATTTACCTAATTTACAATATAATACACAATAATACCTAATTTACAATAATATATAACAGAAATGAAATAGAAGTTAAAATTACACCGCCCTCTATATTTGTTCCTTGAAAGTTTTCAGGGAGGGTGCCAATTTTGTTTCTCTTTGTAAACTGTTCCAAAGTTTTGCTCCGCGATATGAAAAAGCCTTTTGGCCATTAGCAGTTTTTAGTAGCGGTAACCTAAGATCAGTTTCTGTCGAACGCAAAGTCCTTTCTCTATCTTTCTCTATCGCAAAGTCCTTTCTCAAAGTCCTTTCTCTATTCAAAGTCCTTTCTCGCAAAGTCCTTTCTCTTCATGTGACTACAGTAAATTCCCGCGCATATAAGAACCTACCAAAATAAGAACCTAGAGGCTGTTTTTCCTAAGTTATGTACCTTGCAATTGAGAACCTGTATCAGTTTGATGAAACATGGCTTCTTATTGCAGGGGTTGCAAAGTTGGTCTTTGATTGCTGTGAAAGTTTGTTCTCCTCTACAATCACTTATTAGGTCCATAAGAGCGCTTCTAAAACAAATAATAGGACTGAACATCTTTGTGAGACTGTGAAAGGGACTACATGAGGCACCCTTCAAATAAGAACCTCTTTACCTTGAAATTAGTCTGAGCGCATTTGAAATAAGAACCAATTTCAGACTGGCTCTCAAAATTGTAGGTAACGCGAGGATTTACTGTAACTCTCTGATGCTATAGCATTAAACTATTGAAGTACCTCTGGACAGACCCCGGTGGGTGCAGTGCAATAGTAAAAGGTACAACATGCTCGTCCATACCATACTACCATTTGATAGAATACCCTTTTCTCTGAATTTTTAGTTGGCATGCCACGAGAAATTTTCGAAGGTATCCCGTTTTAAAGGAGTATTACTGAACCTTAAAGTGATGGCTACCGTACAAATACCAGTTCTTCGAGAAGTTCTCGGATTGTTGCATTTCAGGAACATTCATTTCACTGATACCTCTCTTACGAGAAAACAGCAGAATTTCATAAAACTAAGGATATCAAAGTTGGGCGAGGTGAAATTGACCAAATTGTAGGGCCTCCCCGTTGTACCTTTTTTTCTAGATTCTAGGTCCTGGTCCTAGGAATCTACTTCAAATCATAGTCACAATTTCAAATATAGCCCTTACTCAGCGGAATCATGCATGATCGTGGTGTCATATTTTCATTGACATTGCACACATCGAAGGACAGACACAAGAACACACAAAAAATAAGAAAATATCAAGTGGAAATAGTATGATATGGATGTTCTGTAGTAAGTTAAAGAAAATAGCCTCTCAATATTTTTCCCCCAGCAATCAAATCTGAATTCCTCACATCTGTAGTGGTTTCCAGCGGCAAGCGAGAACTTTGTAAAGGCTTCATAACAAAGTTGCATTTTAGGCTCCCGCGATTGTGTCCAGTATCATATTTAGAATCTTGCCATGTACAAATATAGCTATGGTTACCAACTTTGACAAAACTATTTACGACCAAAGGCAACACAATACAGCATTTTCAAAACATGACAAACTTTTAGAGTCTGGTGATATACAATAAATTGGAATCCAGCACTGAATCGGAAGACAGCTTCTTAATGTCTTAGCTACAAACGAGAAATAACGTTGGTGATTGTCTTAAACAAGGAGTAAATTTGCAAAACAAAAACCATAAACATGGGAAAAATATCTCTAACATTTCCTGGCTATTCCATATCAAATGATGCAGAAAGCTCAAAATGAATAAAAAACTTACCAAGAAAAACAAAACACAACTGTCACGCCATCGCGCGCCAAAACTCAACATGTGAAATATAAATGATTTGGCGCCAAATGACATCGAGGTTCATTCAAAATGGGACGCTCATAATGGTAAACCATGTGATGTTCTGAATAATTTCTTGATTATTATAGGCCTGTTGTAGGCCTGCTATTCTTTGCCAGCTCTCGCATGATCTAATGCGCGACTGCAACTGTGAACGCTGCACACATGAAGGAATAAACGTGGAGAGCAACTGAGAGATGAAAGTCAAGACCAAAGGACAAATGAAAATAATCCGAGAATGACTAAATTTCCTGACATGTGAATTGCCCGTTCAAATATAACAGTGCCCTTTGACAGATTTCACATGTAAATAATCGAGAAAGTGGATGTAACGGTAGCCTATGAGCACGTACTTAGAGAATGAATGAGAAGAGCCAAAAAGAGTTTTGAAAGATCAGTGGGTTGAAGGTTTGACAAAAAATTAAGCATTGTACAGCTGCAAAGATGGAAAATATAGAACGTATCTTGTGTTCTCGGCCTTCCTTCAAAAGCCCAAAGCAACTTGGCACCATTGCGGGAACAAAGTCTTCTCTTTTTGGTTTCAAATAATTCGCGAATTCTGAGTAAAAGCCTATCATGTGCAACTGTTTCACAAATTTAACAATAAAAAGTACTGTTCCTCTGCAGCGGCCGCAAAATTTCTTGGGACGGCCTATAGCAGTAGGCCAGGGGGGAGGGTACTTAGCATATTTGTCCGACGGGGGTGTGACGTTTTTCAGGGTATCGTTTTCTCATATCTTTTCTTGAACGATGTATCAAAAGAAGGCAATTTGTCTGGGGACGGTTGTGAAAACATGCCAAAGGGGCAACTTAGGTCGGACTATCATTTAGTCCAGTTTTGTGCTTTGGAGTATACTTTTCACCGATTTTTCTAGAATCGAGGGTATCATTTGAAGGCAAGAATTCTGGAGCTAGTAAAAAAAATTTGTCGTGGGCACATCCCCGTACAAACTTAGGCCAAGTACCCCCCCCCCACCCTTCCCCTGGAGTAGCAGATGACCATATTAACAATGAGATGACGGAACTTAGAACGCTCGCTACCAACACAGCTGTTAGGAAGCAGCTGTGAAGCTGGTTCACATATCAAACCGTGTATTAGAGCTAGACTCTTTCTTCATGTTCTATTGATGCATGCATGCAGCTAAGTTACTCTAGTGATTTCAATTGGAGAGTTGAGATTTCCTCAGGAAAAGCGCGGGAACTGTTGTCGTGGGAAAGCCATCCGTTACAGATAAGTGACGTGCGTGACTCGCAAAAGGTAAACAGTGCGTTGTGTATTGCTCTCGGAAGATCATTTGCCTGCTAGTCATCATGCAGTGCCCAGTCAACGGAGTTCAAAGCAGCTTAGCCGGCAGAATTGGGATGATCAACACATCATGGGTAGCTAGGCACTGAAGGCTTATATATGCTCAGATTCCCTTTAATTTAGAAAATAGAAAAACACATCAAGAAAAAATGAAACACTTTCCTTTTCCCTCTCATATTATTTTAGACAACCGAGCTTCCTTTTAGAAGGCAGTTAGTATACTGGTAGATAGATAGACCACTGAGGGAAATCTCGCTATATGCTTCGTGGGGGATGTTTCGAAGTTGCATTTGATGTTCTCGATCGATGATAGCTGTAGGAGCATATGTAGCTAGCATGTGGCCTTCTTTTTTCTGCACATTTTTCATCAGAAACAAAGAATGTGAGCCAGTGCTCAAAGTTTCTTCAATTATCAAATTTTGAGTACTCAAGAGCGCTCAAGAGTTTCTTACGAGTTCCTTATGAGTTATCCAACAATCATAGTTTACATAGGTTAAAACATAAATTTAAAATCAAAGGAGATCAAACTTTTTCTTCACATAAAAACGAAAATCCTCGTAAAATTAAACAAATTAGGACCAAAAGTTTGTATTCGACATGTATCTTTTAAAGAAATTCAGAGCTTGAGCCAGTACAGACTTTGAATACTCGGAGTTTCTTATGAGTTTCTTAAAGGAATGATAAACATTTCCATATTTACTACCAACACCCTCGTGCACATTTCAAAGCAGAAATTTTTTCATATTCATATAAAATATTACTACAAAGGCTACATTCTACTATACTATAAATAACTAGACGATGCCATGGGAGCAAAAATAAATGACAACCCAACGGCCATAACATAAAGACACAAAGACATGGAACTAGACTACAAACAGCGATACATTTTGCTAATTAAGCTACTTACAATTACTCTACGGTACTACTTCAATAACTAATACTGCATTCACACTGACATAGTTAAACCAGCTATATCTAAACCAGTTTAAATTTCAACCAATCAAATGACTGGATTTGTCGGATTGACCAATCAGAAGGCCTTATTCGAAAACCTGGTTTAATTTAAGCTGGTTTAACTTGCAGTGTTAATGGGGCATAAGAGCCTACGAAAAGGACAAAAAAAATAGAAAACAAGTTGAAAACAATGGTTACAGAATTAATGCTACGATTGGGTGGTTTTTGGATTGGTGGTGCATAAGACTTCAATCAAATCGACCAGTTTCATGTATAAAATTTAACGTAAGTTCAAGGATATGCCGAAATTTTGTAAGCTGTTCCAGCTTTTAGACATTGCTCAAGTACCTTAAGTGATATGACATAGGAAACAACTGAAAATAAGGTAAAAACATTCTTTATCAAAAGAAATAGTTTTTTAAGTCGTATATTTTCTCATGACTGGAGTTTCTTAATTCTTTGGCGATCTTATGGTTGAATTTCTTTTCAAGCAGTTTCTCTTAAAAAATATATGGAATGACGTTCTCGTGTGGGGATAAGAGAATATTGTTACTGACTGTATTTTCCCTTTAAGATTCCTTGTTGTTTACAAATACTATTCCAGGTTCCATTTAGCACAAGAAAAGGCAACATCTGAGAGCATTTAGATAAATCAGTTATTTTTATATTGAAGTGTTATATCGTGGCCAGAATACTGCAAACATGAAGAGAACAGTTACGTCATCATTGAAAAGACATGCTTCTATTTCTCAAAAACCAATGTGTCCGTGCTAAAACATTTCTACCGCATTAGCTCTTCTTGTGGGCGTATTTTCATAATTCTACACGCCTTTTTGAACAGAACACTCGTTGTTTGAAACTTGTTGGTCAAAAAAGTCCAAGTTCTGAACTCAAAGCGCTTATTAGGAACTCATCTCTCCTAAGTCGCCAAACAATAAAAAACTTCAGTAGGACAAATGGTCAGTGTAATCAGCAGCGGAACCTCCGTGTAACGAACACCTGAGGGCGGTGTTAGGGACAGAGCAAATTTTACTTTATAACAAGGCCGGTGCAAAACGTAACGGGGCAACTACTTTTATTGAGGATATCAGAGGTAGGTCAACACCTTTTTGAAGCAAATATCAACGGGGCAGTAGCTTTTTCTGAGCTTAAGATGAAATTTGAAACGTAAATGTCTAATTCTAAGAGCAAAGTTTAGATGATGCAAAATTTCCTTGTCAGTTGCTTATATCTCTTTATGTTTTTACAGGAAATTTTTCGTTGAAAAATATTCATAAGTACAAGAATTTATTCTATTATGGTCTTTGTCTACTTCATCGGTGATACGTTGAAACATCTGTTGTTCATGAATACAATGCATATACATATTTAAGGACTTGAAAGAAAGGGCGACGGGGCAGTTAGTTTTTCTGCCATAATTTCATACGGGGTGAGCAGATTTTTTTCGAAAAAGATTCTTCTCCACCGGCCATGTCATATAATAAATTTTGCACTCTCCCTTATTGTTGGTTGTAAAGGTGTCCGCTGAATGAAGGTGTCATCTTATTCAACACCGTACAGTAGAAACCTGCATCACATTGCTGTGATTCTAAGTTCCAGCCTGCAAGGTTCTTAAAAAGGTTCTTATATCCAGTACATGCCATGCACACAATAATACTGTTTTTTAGCACAAGAATTCTGATGCGTTTTTGGAAACTCTGAAATTCTGAAGAATTCTTGAGAATTCTTCAGGAAATATTAATAGGTTAGAATTCATGTTTAAAATCTGAAAGCCTTTTGTGGAACTGAAAACTTCTGATCAGAATGTCCAGAATTCTTGAAAATTCTCAGGAATTTTAAAGACATAATAATAATAGCAATAATAATAATAATAATAATAATAATAATAATAATAATAATAATAATAATAATAATAATAATAATAATAATAATAATAATAATAATAATAATAATACTAATAATAATAATAATAATAATACTAATAATAATAATAATAATAATAATAATAATAATAATAATAATAATAATAATAATAATAGTAATAGTAATTGGAGTTAGCCGCTTGCAATTTGGAAGCAATTGGCAATCATTGACTCATTGACTGTTATTACAGTTGATCTTTCATCAAGAGTTACTTTTCTTCAAGCAGTCAGACAAGAATTGACTTTTACTTTTTTTGATTGACGAAATTATTCTTTCTAGTATGGAAGGTACTTTTCGGCCTCTTCTTTTGATCCTATTTGTGTGGAAGGTTAACATCTTACAGGGGTGGTTGTTCTCTCTCCGGATGACATGTGCAATCCATTGTTTCTGCTGTTGTTCATAATAGGTGGTTACATTGACTGTATTAGTTATTTCGTAGTTTCTTGTTAGTGATTTTATATGACCAATCTGATATCTCTGTAGTATTTTCATCGTTATAATTACAATGTACCTGTTTTCTCTTAAATCCATTCCATATCATGCTTCGTAGGAATTTGTTATAAGTTGCATTTAGTTTCGAAAGTTCTGCTTGCGTTGGTCACCATGCATGGCAGCCATATGTAAGCCTGCTGCGTACAAATCCATTCAAAATGTTATGCGTGTTCTCAATGTGATGTTTTTATTTTGTCAGCATTCCACATGAAACCTATTACATGAGAATTTCTCCCAGTTTCAGCCTCTGGGGGTTTCTATTTAGGGGTTTAAAAGATTGAATTTCTGCCTCAAGGTTCTTATATAAGCGCCCCGTGTACACTATTCAAGCGTTTGCATTGAAACGTTTCATGCCGTTTTTAAATCATTCTGTTTTCAAAATCGTCTTTAGGGACCTTTAGCAACTAGGACGGTGACTGCAACTACAACGCAAATGTGACCTTTGTTTCCGAACTTCAGCTTGAAAAGACTCCTTGTTTTACGTTCGAATTCGCTTCCCTTGAGAGTCTATGAAGCTTTCCTTCTCAATTGCACAACTCGGAAATGCTATTTCTAACGTGCTGTTCTTCAGATTTCGACCTTCGAAGTGAAACTGGCTCATTTTGAATGCTTAAGCCCCGTCAAAACGCTCTCAACAACTCACTGAACACCGCTCAACATTTGTAGAGGGCAAATGTTGAGATGAGTGATGTTCAGTGATGTTGAGTGGTGTTCAGCGATGTTGAGTAGAGTTTGAAAGAAGTCGAAAATGTCCAGTGGGTCAACTCAACATTTCTATTGTTCTAGGTGTTGTTGAGCGATGTTGAGAGCGTTTTAACACCCTATCCAACAATGTTCAGTCGCAGCAAGCGCACCAAACTCAATCTTTTCACGCCAAAGAAAGAAAAGATCAAGGAATCCAATCCATCGCTCAAAAAATGTTGACCCAAATTGTTGAGAGCGTTTTAGCACCCCCACTCAACTTCACTAAACATCGCTCTACAAATGTTGAGTGATGTTCAGTGCAATGCTGAGAGCGTTTTAACGGGGCTTTATGTTATGAAAGAGAAGGAAGGTTCCAGAGTATTTAGATGAAGAAGGAGATTTTGTCTTGGCTTGTTAAAGAACATATGAAGGTAATTTGTGGGAAACTATACTCGGTTGTATGAAATACAAGACGACGTTCTGGCTGGCGTTGCCGTCCTGGCTGCTGAAGGTTCCTTTTATTTGGTGCTGTTGCGAAAACGTTTTAATTGTGAACGGAAGGCCAAAACGGCAAGATTTCGCGCCGTTTTAATTTGAAGACGGTATAGTGTAAACTTTGAATTTTGAATTAGCTCTAAACAATTGATGATAATAATGATAAGATTCAAATGACGAACATAATCCTACCTTTAGACAGCTGAGGAAACCTCTCCGTATCGTTTCGTCATGAAACTAGAATAGATTTTCTTTTACCGGTAAAATATGTTTTTAACTTAACTATGTTTAATCGCATCGATGATCCTCGGTAAATTTGGATTAAAAACCTGCTAGGGCACGCTTTGCTGTAAGCAAAAATTTTCAAAAAAAAAAAACACTAGGAGTATGAACCAATTCAAATTTTACTATGACACAAGTGATTTATTTTACAAGAAAATCTTTGAACTCAAATCTCAGATCATGCAAAAATCAATACACTCAAATTTTGGAAAAATATCACTCCAAGAGAGATAAGAGAGCGCGAGAGAGCGCGAGAGAGCGACACCATAAGAGAGCGCGTGGCCGAGTGGTTAAGGCGACTGACTCGTAAGCTAAAGGTCAGAACGGCCGAGGTTCGAATCCCGCACTGGACAGTTTGGTCGCTGTCTGTAACTCTAGCCCGGGTCGACCAGAGCCATGTGAGGGAAATCTGGTAGCTGCGGCGGGTAGCTGTGGCGGACTGATAGTAAAACATCCGTGGCCCCTGCTGGAAATAAGTCTCTCAGACTTTCGCAGGCTTGCCACGTTAAATATGAATACCTACCTACCTACCTTCCAAAAACATTTTATTTCCTCCTCTATAGAATAGGGCTGAAATCTTAGGAAGCTGTCATTTATTTCAATGCTGGGGACTGCGCTGAAAAAAGTTCTTAACCCTGTAATGGTTGGGCCAGCAGCTCTCAAATTGATTAGCCAGCAGCTCTCAAAGCTTTTATGAAGACAGATCGGTAGCTCTACACCCAAATCAATCCCTTTAGGAGTACCAGCGAATACCAAACAGTAATCCTGAACTTTACATCGCAAAGATTTAAAGATTTTCAAATGATTGAAGACTTTGATTCAAGTCTCAATTCAGAACATTAAACATCTTGCGAGGGAGATCAGAAAAACACCGCCATTTCATTGAAGCGCAATGACCTATATTGCGAACGAAAATAACCGTAAATTCGGCGGTGGCGTCTTCATATGAGTCCACGTTAATCTATGGTCTCAGATGCTAGACAGTTAATTGGTTTGAAAATTATTAAGTACCACAACCTCCAGGCTTGTCTCCAGTGCAACACCTAGGGTTCCTGATACAAAGCAAGATGGATCTTTGGAAAACGCCTAAAAATCGAATTTCAAACATCGCTCTCAGGGAAGGACTGATTTCGACCAACTAATTTTCATATCTAAGGTGGCATTTTTCCAATGCAACGAACTGTTAAATAAACAGAATTGTGTACAAAACTAATCATTAAAAATGTCTAAACACCCAAAGTTTTTCTAAGTCACCCGTGAGGTTTCACATGAACTTCATTACCGCACGCGTTAACTTCATTATCATATGTCAGGAGCCTGGCTGGTGTTTCCTCCACAACATCCTAAAACTTCAGTAGCCCTCTCGACAACAAATACAGGAGAATGTGGACGGTCTATTATTGACAAGCAAATGCGAAATAATTGACAGTAACGCGACTATGTGTGAAATGCTTTCAGAATCCCTTCATGAAATAGTTCAGCTAGATTCACGACATTCCCAGTTTTAGCAACAACAACGAAAATTTTTCAGTTTTGCTCAAACTGGGACTTATGGACTTTCATACAAAAATTTGAGACAGGAATTAACACATTTCGATGTGCGCTCTGAAACGAGACTTAAGTGTAGTCTCAGAAGCGAGGCAAGCCACCATCGACAACTGGAAATTCTCATTACTGCGCTGAAGTTCGTGGAAGCTAATTGGCCTTAAAAATGAGGGACTCCTGCTTTACGATGAAAGGCTTATTGATTCTTGGATCAAGGAAACATTCATCTGGATACTTGCGGATTTTATTAATGGCTAATATCAATGTAAACTTCAACTTGGGTCAAAATGTTTTAGCATTGAGGTTCGACCCCGCAACTTAGGCCCATCCGCAATTTCTTGGAGTTCGTACAGTGTTAATATGGTTGCCATAATCTAGTTATGAAATCGATAGGGGAAAGCTTCGTCCCAATATTCAATGTGAAAATCCATGAGTCGTAGTTTGAGCGTCCATCAGTCTATCAATAGTGATAACTACGAATATACAATTAGCCTACGGTTCAGCAATGATTTCCGAAAACCGACTTCCGTGCTCATTAGAGCGGAAAGCAGAGTTGTAGTAGCAATGTTTTCTCGTGATTATAACAGTTTCCTTCATTATCACTGCGAAGCCTGGGTGCAGTTTGGCCGGTAAAATGAGGAACATCATTTGTATGTTAAATTCAGTATTATCTATCCTTTGAAATCATTGTATGCATAAATCACTTGTGGGAGAAAACCTACTAGTAACTCAATTAAGATCTTACAAAGTGTTTTCTCATATCAACTACAGTTAATGAAAAAGTTAGAAAGAATTTTTTGTGAATGTCTCCAGGACAGCAAAATCTCATAAAAAGAATTTTACTTCTCATAGAAAAGCGAAACAGCATTAATATTAGCACTAATTGCTACCAGTCGATAAAGTGCCTGCCCAGACGTTACCTTAAGCCCTTGTCAAACGCATCCAGCATTTCATCCAACATACCGAAACCTAATGTTGGATGAAATGTTGGATGCGTTTGACCACTCATGTTAGATCATCAAACATTTGCAAATTGATGTTGGATGAAGTTTGATCGAGTTCAAAAACAAATTTTGTTTTCAAACGTTGGATTGAATATTGGATGCGTTTGACGGCTTGATCCAACATTTCGTCTAACTTTTCACTTGTGGGCATGCACATACGCTCGAAAAAGTTGATAGTTCGTCATTAAAGCGCCATTTTCAATCTCTCTCAGTAATGTGCATTCTAAATCAGCAATTCGTATTTGTAGGGTGTTCCACGAGTATTTTTAATCATTCTAAACATGTCGCTGCGCAGGCGAATGACGACAATGGACTTTGCTAGCAATTTTGGATGAAATGTTGGATGAATTGTTGGATGCGTTTGACCATCCCCTCATCAACATCAACAAACTTTAAATTTTTTGAAGTAAATGTTTGATGATATGTTGGACGCGTTTGACATGCAAAGAATTTGGTATATGCGGAGACTAAAAGCTTGTTTCAAAACCTTAGGCTTGCAACAAAGTTAGATAAAGGCTTGACAATTCAATCCTTGCACGTGGTAGAGTGATATTACATAGAGCCATTATGCCATTTACATTTGAGTCGAGCAAAGGCAATGGTCACATTATCTGTCACGCAACACACGGACTAAAATCGCGAATCGATCTATCAGGAACGAAATGATGAACCAAGATGTATAGTATCGGGTGAGCAAGAGTGTCTCACAGATTTGAATGATTCCAATTCTAGTTAAAAGCAAAAAGATCGAAGTATTTTTTTGCTTATTGTCGCTGTCTCAAGAGCACTAGAAATAAAGGTAAATTCAACTTTAAAAAAATTCATGGCTGCAAAATGACTGAAAAATGGCCTAAAACATCGATCCAAGCATAAATGAATTCTCGCACAGAAAAATGATGGAAATACAACTTTTCATGGATGAGACATATCCTCCTTACATTAATTGCCATGGGACTGAAAAAATCTTTTGCATTTGTTTGAAAATCGATGTCTTATAACTCTTGAGGGAGGTGAGACGCCCATTGCCTATTGTTCGGTGTGAATAGAGTCCTTATGATTTGATCAATGTTTTCGGTCCTTTTTCCGTCATGTTGCAGCCATAAAATCTTTATAAAGTTGAATTTACCAATACTTCTAGTGCTGGTAGGACAGCGAGAAAAATCACAAAAATACTTTGATCTTTCGGTTTTTAACTAGAATTTGAATGATTCAAATCCGTAAGTAGTCTTGGTGCTATGCATTTTCAAAAGTGGGAACTGTTTTCTGGCTCACCCGATACATGATCTTATTTGAATTAATACTTTTCCACAACCAGCGCATGTTAACAGCACGGAACGAAATCCGTCTGCTTTTTGCTCTTTATCTTTCGGGGCCTTTTTCAAAAAATCAATCTGCAGGCTCTTATTCTTTGATGTTTTATTTGTGGAATTGATAATAATATGCGTGCAGCCTCGAGAACTTACAGTTCTAACCTCAGTTCAGCTGTGATTCGAATATCAATTTACGATACGTGTAAATGCATAAATGAAAACATTTGATATGGCGTGGTTAAAAAGTGTTTTGGGTCACTCAAGAGAAAGGTTCTTTCTGCAAATCTTTTCATAAAATACTTCAACGAACTCAAGTTGGGACCATGGGCAGTTAGGACACTGTTGTGGTGATTCCCGAACTGCCCGTGAAATAGCAAAGTAATGAGAGGATTTACTTACCAGTTACCAGGACAAATGAAGTGAAATATTGTTTGTCATTTGTTTCTTCGCTGTGTCGTTGCAAAAACGTGGATGTAGGAACAAAGATCAGGTTCTGAATTGCAGAGTAGCGACAACATTCAGCTTCCCAAACCAACTCAAAAGAATCTCCCGCAACGACTGGTATTCAGAATTTGATCGTTGGGCTCAAACCCACGTTTTTTGCAGCAAAACATAGCAAGGAAACAAGTAAACAAATATATACACACACACATATATATATTCTCAAAAGCTCATTCTCAAAGATGCTTTAAACATAAAATAGATATTCAAAGAAAAAACATTTCTGGTAAACGTTTCGGCGTAAGCCTTCATCAGTAATGACTATTCCAAATAAAACAGAGCGTACATATAGATTCAGAAATTCAAAAACCATACAAAACAATAGCCTAAGCGGGTCCTACCTATTACAATGCGTAATTAGAATGTGTCAAAGTGTATATATATATTTTTCATGAGTGGGCTACCACAATTGGAGAATTAAAAATATTTTCCTGCCCGGAATTGAACCCTTTATTATTAATTACCATGTCAGCTAATGCCGAATGAAAAAAATATATTTGGCTTGATTTGGCTTGGTAACTGGTAGGTTAACCATCTTATAACTTTTCTACATCACGGGCACTCCGGGAATCACACCAACGGTATCCGAATTGCCCATGTTGAGGCCCCGTTTACACTATACCGTTTTCGTAACCGGCATCAAATGAATAAAATTTTGAAAACGGCACAATTTGAAAACGGCATGAAACGTTTTAGTTTAAACACTTGAAAACGGAAAGATTTCGTTTCTGATTGACAGGGAGGCAAGTTATTTGTTTTGTCTCTCTTTGAATCCGTAACGATATCGTTCTGTTTTCAAAGCACTTACACTGAAACGTTTCATGCCGTTTTTAAATCATTCCGTTTTCAAAATCGTCTTCATTTGATGCCGGTAACGCAAACATTCTAGTGTAAACGGAAGGCCAAAATGACATGATTTCGTACCATTTTCATTTGAAAACGGTATAGTGTAAATGGGGCCTGCGACATCGCATTACCTCCAAGTCAGAATACTAATAAAATCTTTCGCTGTATTTGGAAATAACTTTCTGTATTTTGCAATGTCCTGACTCAGTTTAAAGTAAGTTATAGCAAGATGGTGCAGCAAAATTTACTTTCACATTCATCGACTAGTATCCGTTACAAATATTTGTATTTCTTCACGGCAAGATGCAATAACTGTTCTACAATTTTGGATTTGGAAGTTTCCTCAATTTTATACATTGAAGGGTCTGTTTCACCCAGCATGCCGTGCTTGTGTCGTCTCTTGGCTGGCCCTTGTTGTCGCCATTTTCATGGCCTATGAAAATGACGACGACAAAGGCCAACGAAGAGACCGTACGTGCAAGGAATGCTGAATGAAGCAGACCCTTTACGGGAACATGAGTGCGCCTTGAAAATCAGCCACTAGGGTGAAGGGCCTCCCTCCTTAATAAACTGAAATATGAAATATTAACGACTTGTTCTCAAGAATCATGCCAAGTGGCTAGAAACTGCCGCTGAATTTGGTGAATTTTTCAGGAATATATTCATGGCCATAATACGATTCCCAGGAAGACTAGCACATGATCAACTTAGATTTATTACTAACAAGTTTCAAAATTAGTATCTTTTCTACTAGATGGTTCATCTAAGCTGCGAAAGCTTGGTGCACCAAATGGTGGAAAGAGGATTGTGAAGCAACGGGCTTCCCCTCTATGATATCAATTCCCAAACCATCGTAAATAAAACCTCAAAACATATGGCCTGCATATGACATATTTGAGTTCATTACGTCACTGAAGTTTACATTTGTATCGATGAAACTGTAATACAATAACTGGAATTTGATATGTCTAACTTTATAATAGTTCTTTTACATATCAATTTTCACAACGTTTCATCCAACTCTTTGTGATTCTTTACGACCAAGGGAGAAGCACACACGTATTTCTATTTGAAACCGTTTATAAGTACTTCAATTCTGAGATCGCCAAAGAAGTTATGGAAAGAAACTCAAGTAGTGGAAAAATATAAGGTTTCTTAACTCAACAGGTGATTTAATGTCAATGAGAAATTTGTTGATCACAGGAGAAACCTGCCTAACGTCTAGAATAAGCCCATCTGTTCTCGGAGGCACGTATATATAAAATGAGAATTTCAACTGTTAGAAGGACTTTTAGCGTTAAGAAAAGAAGATGTTATTTGGTCTAATTCTGTCTTTCAATACAATGTATTCTAAGTTTCGTCACAAAATAAGCTAAAAATACAGATGACTAGACCAATTTCTTATCAATAAGACCAGTGGTGGGTGCGGATTCCAATAGTCGGCAAGAATTGTTAAAGAAAAATGACATGAATTTTTTTGGGAAAATCTTTATACTGAAACAGAAGAAATTCGGCAGCAAAAAAGACAAGATATTTAGCAACACTGAGGCCTTTCTGACTTGTGTTTCCATCAGAGCGCGACTTACAAAACTGTTGTGTATCTTGTTCTTTGCATCCGAATTTCTTCTATACAGTTTATTCGTACAACTTTCTACCATTCGTATTCAGACTGAGACATTGCGCCAAAATCCCCCCTACTTCTTTGGATTTTCAGAGCTGGCGCCGCCACTAAATAAAATGATATCATGAAGTTTATACTCACCGTTTTCCTTCAATCTCTCAATTTCAAGTGCAGGATCACGAAGACGTTTCACAAAAAATAAACTGAAAAATATAGATCATTAAACCAATTTCTTTTCAATAGAATGAGCAATGACATCAGGGAGAACAGACTCACCTACAAACTCTGTTTCCTCCAATCTCTCAATAACAACAGTAGTAGGACCTCGCAACGCTGCGTGAATCACGGCTCTCCATTCTCAACGAACATTAATCATTTCCAACTTCTCAAGGGACATTGTTAGCCCTCTGGGACTTCATCCTTCCTGATAGTTCCTGAGTTACGAAACATACAATAGATGAATATCAAAGATAAGATGAACTCACTTACCACAGCTTAACACCACAATTTAGATGCGTGTAACATAAGCTGGGGGCGGAAAAACAAATGAAACCTCAGATAGTATGATCTCAATGATCTCGATCTGTGCCTGGCAGCCTTATCTGGCCTTATTCAGGGGCTTTATGTTGGTCTAACCATCCAACGACGAGCGTCAAAATTTTCATCATCATCATCATATCATCATTGCTATGCAGCACTACATAAAGTTATGTATGGCAGTTATAATAGTAAAACTAACTAAGATAACAAAGGTCACTCCAATTTTGATAGTAGATGTCCATAGACTTGAATAAGATAAATAAATGAAAAAGCTACCTGGGGGGCTTGGGCGATTTTTACCGATTTTATTTCCTAAAATAGGGAATGCCTCTTAAACAGTGCTATTTAACCCCCATTGATATGCTTTTGTGGCCTAAAGAAGTAAGACAAAATGCTGCAAGAAAATCACTTACTTTCCTATTCTTAAATATCTACTTGTGAAGAAATTAGATATCTCAACTTTCTCCTCACCCCAAAATTTTTGTACCGACCAAATTTGGCAGATTGGCTCTTTGAAAATCTTGAAAACCTTCGCCATGTTACGCCCAGGAAGCGAAATGAAGGCTTCAAATACAACGTCAGACATTGTTTCATGTAAAACCCCACCAAACAAAGGCTCTCCATGTAAACTAAACATTCTCGAAAAAGCAAAACCTTTTGACAAGCCCTTTGACAAGCCATACCTGCCCCCCTTCTAGCTTCCTATGAGCCTGAAGTTAGGGAAAAGATACTCTACGAAACTGTTTGACGAGTGTGGTGTACCTTTACAACTGAATTGCAGCAGCTGCCGGGTGCGTCATCTCCTAAATATCATTTAGCTATCATACCGTTTGCAAAGAGCACAAACGAAAACACGTGCAGTTGCAAAAATAGGAATCAAATATTCATGCACAAAAACTAAACTTTTCGGTGACATGAAAATTAAAGCAATAAATAAGAGCCAATTTTTACTGAAAAAATCGAATGTGAACATTGATCTCTCACCCGCAAATTTTTGATTCGTTTATTGCAACGTAAAGTTGAAAACTACACCGCTTTAAAATGCGGTATAATATTCAATAAGTTGCAGATAAAGCAAAATCTTTCACATGGAGACGTTGTGGTGACATACTGAAGAATTAAACGCCGAAACTGCGAGAAAATTAAGACGATCAATTCATCACGGCGGTAGTACAAATTTTCTAAAACAACTGAGATCAGATCAAATTCCGAAAGATGCGAAGGTTAAAGAGCCATTTTCGATCCCGCATCCTTTGCAGGCACGCTGCAAAATCAAACTGTTTGAAAATCAAAGTCTGCCTTAACGGCAAATATGGAATCATTGATGTACAGCAATCGTAAAGTTAAAAGACTAGTCAACTCATAGGTGGTAGGAGACTGCCATGTTGGCTTCCACAAAGATTACATCAAAAATCGCTCCAATATTCTATATTTTTGCTTCTTTTTGTTTGTCGCCTCTGGCCTAATATTCGTGACAAGTTTCACTCCATCACATCAGTGCACTCCATGCGTTTTCGCCGCCAGCTTGCATTGATCATGCCATCCTCTTTTTCGCTTGGAGGGATTCCCCGACAACTCATTCCGAGGCACAGAGTCACTCAATGCGAGATGGCGGCAAAAACGCATGGAGTAGAACTTGCCACACAGACAAGAAACATAGATTGTGAAGGGGAAATACCCTATTTTGTAGGTTTAAGCAAACACATTGAAGCAATTCTTTATGATGTGTTGATGGAGGCCAACAAAGCAGTCTCCTACCACCAATGGTCAACTGAAGTCAGACCTGTCTGTCAATTGGGGTCAATTTACTGAAGTGTGAATCAATATTTTCCAAAGAGTGTCCGAAATATTTTAGTCTACGAGATGTTTTGTGAAAGACTTCTCCGTTTGAAATTTTGATTTGCAAGCATCAGTGATCGCGCATGAAAGCAATAAAGCGAGCGATCCAGCCTACTGTTAGCTCTGTAGGCGAACAACTTTCAACCTTGTGTTCAAAAGGAGAAATTTGAGCCAACCTGCTGAGACAGATATTGGACACGTGCCAGAATCGGACATACGTCCATTGTCTAAACAAGCAATGATCAGTAAACACGTTTTTGTCTCGGTAGCGGGGATGGAGTGCTCGTATGGGAAAGCTTTCACCCCACCTACCGAGATCTCGCCAATGCTCCAGTGCGATCTAGCTAAGCAGGCCTGCCCGCCTGCTCATATGAACTGACAACAAATTTCGAATTGGAAATGCGGATGAGGTGAGATCTCGGCAAAGAGCCGCAGCCAGGTAAACGGGCTCACTTGCCTCCACACGAAAAGGCTCTAAGACCGCTCACGCCATAGACTTGCACTTTCGGACAGACTTATCACAAATGAAGAAATAGACCTGGGGCAGGTATACTCACGCTGATAGAGCATCCACCACATCTTTCAACAGTGATGACTACGATGATGCAATAAGTCAACTTTGCCTTCATCAAAGACCAATTGTCACCCAGCGAAAAATTCCTCTCCAGATCATCAAGAGAAATTTAGATTGATAAAATTCTCTTAAATTTGCATGATTATTTTCACAATTCCTATTTTAGTTTCTATTAATGTTCATTAGCTTCACAAGCTTCTGGGTGAGCTCAAAAAAACTTTCCCCGTTTGAACAACTCCACAACAACAACCACAACCTCCTCGTTTGAGCGATGTAAACAGTAATCTCTTGCGTAAAGGACTATTCCAGGGCACAGTCCGGGGTTGGTATAATTGTTGATTATTCAAGAGATTACACCATTTTGAAAGGTGTGTAGTGCTTTTTTTCAATTGTTTTCTCTTTAATATGAAAAACTTTTCAATCTGCTAAGAAGTGCGAAATGACGTCATTTTATATGACGTCACTTCACGTTAACCTGAACGAGGCTGCCAAATGTATTGATATTATACCACTCACATCGCTAGCCTCCTTATCGCGCCTTCGGTAGCCTCTGTTCCAGACCCCTGGAGTCTGGGACACAGGCTAGCCATCGCAAACTCGAACAAAATACAAAATGGTGACGATATTTTAACTTACTAACATTCATCAACAAATTTATGAAAATTAAAGGCATCAAAACTTGGAAAGAATCCACCTTTTCAAGGTAAGAGGTGCGAAAGCGGAAGTCTTTTGTTGATAGAGATTTTGCATTTTTGAGTCTAAAATCTTGTTCTGCGTACAAACTTCAGCATGGCAGCAGATTTTCACTTTCATAGCTGTCTTCGTTTGGAAGTTATGGCGATTTAAAGAATATGAATTCATAAGAGCTTTGACCGTGAAATCAGATGTTTGGACAAATTTTTGTCCAAACTTTGATATCACGGTCAAAGCCCTTATGAGTTCAAATTATTCATAATGCCATAATTTCGAAACAAAGACAGATCTGAAAGTGAAAATTTGCCTCTACACTAACCTTTGTATGTAAAACAGAAATTTGGACTCACAGATACAATATCTCTAACAACAAAAGACTTCCGCTTTCGCGCCTCTAACCTTGAAAAGGTGGATTAACGATTGGTGTTCAGCAGTTGGTAAGGCCGTTTTTTAACAATGATTTTATCAACCTCAGACTTGCTCTTTAAAGGCTCATCTGCATCCATTTAATTTTACGCGATGTTTTGCTCGACAAAAGACTTCCAAAACACAGATTTTTCGAAAATCGTATGCTGGAGAAGTCTTTGAAAAGATGGGTAATCTAGCGATGGAGATATGTTCCATTCCTTCCATGCTTTACATCACAATTGTGTATTGTAAAAAGTTGGTTTAAGTAACTATGTAAATACCAACTGTAAATAATGTTATGTAATAAAATGAAAAAAGCATACAACAGCTTGTCAATTTCTTGAAATGATAGTTTGCAATATCTGATCATATGGCCGACATGTTCAATTATTATTGGAAGTTTCCTGGCTGAATCAGTCACCCCTTTCAGATTTTAAGGGGGATTTTCTCCAGGGAGGGCCTTCGAGAAAACCCTCTAAAACGACTTGAACAATGTATTTGAGGGAACCTGTATAAAACTCTTTGCTGATGATTGTCTACTATATCGTGAAAAAGATTCACTGCCTAATGTTGAGAAACTTGAGGACGATTTGCAGTATCTGGTAAAGTGATCGGAAACCTGGTAGATGGCATTCAATGTTACAAAATAGACCTTTTCAAAGAGGTCTGGGGCTGCGCGCCATTTTTCTGAAAGATGGCGGATGCTGTGCGCGAGGGAATCCCCTTCTCGCTGCAAAACCGGAAATTTCTGACTTTCATGTTTCCATTTCTCAAGTTAATAGTCTTGTTTGGTTTAAAGACATTTGTTTTGTTGCACTCGAGACAAACCAAAGGAAAAGTAGGCCATTCACATACGAAACCACAGCAACTCAGGAAATAACACGATAGCTTATACCATAACATCAAAAACTTGATGGAGATGTCGTGTGAAGTCGTTTCTTCAGTTTGTGAATCCTTGCTATCCCTGTAGTGCCCATAAAATTGAGGTCAATGCTAGATTGCGTAGAGCAACTCTTCCCATGCAGCCAAATTTCGGGTTTTGCAGCGTAAAGAGATTCCCTCGCGCACCGCGTCCGCCATCTTCCAGGAAAGTGGCGCGCAGCCCCAGACCCCTTTGAAACGGTCTATGCCACATCTTAAAAGTTTGCAAAAAGAAAAATCCTGTCGATTTCCAGTACACAATAAATAATGTTCACTATATTTGCCTTGGATAACACAACAAAGCTGTAAGAGCAGATAACAGAAACTCTCCCATAATAGATGAAAGTCATTTTCCAAAAATGACACCTGCCCAATAAAGTACGAAAATAGATGCTTCCTGCAAAGTAAGTAAATCAGATTCAGGTATGACTTAGCTTCCCCGAAAACAAACTTACATAATATTCGCTCTTTTTGCTCGCGTGTTTAGCTTTCAGGCAACTGTAAACATGGGTGAGAAGAAACAAGATTTGATTTCATTTTCATTTTAACATATTTATACACGGAAGATTCACTCAGTGAACAAAAAAATATAACAAAAGTAATAGGCCTACATACAGGAATTGGTTACCAAACGACAATATGAATCTACTTTAGCTAACCCTAGATAATGCTCTTCCATGAATCCGTGTGTTAGAGTTTTTTCTTTTTCAGCTCAAAAAATGAGTTTTTAGTTTTTGTCTACCTTTCCTTCCGGCAGTCTCAGTTCGATTCAAATCATAGCAAAACATGGCCTAAACTGGAAATGAGGACGGCCTCGCTTTTGCAGAACAAATCGAACAAATAGTTAGACTATGTTTTGCCATGATTTGAATCAAATTAAACTGCAAGAGGGAAAGATGGAAAGAAGCAACAATAAAGACACAGATATGATTTATTAATACAAGTTATTAAAGAATAAACATTTTGTTTCCTTGCCCCCCCCCCTTCAAAAAAACGAGACGACGCTACGCTACGCCTTGAAATCGTCACATGAAAGCAAATTATAGCAAAGCAGAGATAAGAAAGTATGGTTTGCAAATATCAGAAAGCTTTTAAAGCCATAATCTCTCATTTTGTAGAACTTTGTCATGTTAGAGCAGACAGATGTAGCCATATGCTGCATAAGCCAGCGATTTAAAGGCTCGTCCCTTTCTACATAAATAAGTAAAAACTTGAGTAATGCGGGTTAAAAAGGAATTATTTCTAATGGTGTTAATAGGACGTAGACTTCTTTTGGGCTCGAAGTTCTCTTCGAAATAGTAATTTAATTTTGCATATGATTTGAACATGCCAGCAAGGACGGTAAAATGTAATGATTGGAAGCTAGACTTCTGCCTTGTCGTCCCTCATTTCCCTGCATTCTTTGATTTGCTGATTTCATCTGGTCAATTGGGACTCATAATATCACGCTCAAAACGATGGGCTCAAGGCAGCGGCTGATGGTAGCTTGGGGGGACTCGGGGCCTGTTTTCTGCGCTCATTTGGGTGGGGAGCGGAGTAGCCCCTAAAACATGGGCCAGGAACACAATGATGTACATAATCCTTTATCTTGTATGTATAGTATTGTTTCGTTTAAGTATCGTTCTTTAAGTAGTGTAATTTATAATTTCCTTGGAATTTAGTTCTTGATTTGAACTGATGAGTTTGGAGGCGACTTGATAAAATTATGTTTTCGCCTCCATCTCAATAGTAGATAGAAATGAATTGTCTAGTTTTTGTGTTTTAACGTTTTATTTGTTATGGAAAAAAAACTTTCTTAAAATGATCTGAACAAGTGGTGGTTCTCGTACTCTCAACGAAATCACCTCAAAATCGGGTTTGATAAGCTCGAACATTGAAAAACAAACTTTTAGTACAAAGAATGTTATCTTGACCTACAAATCACAAAATGCGTACCTTTCAAGCAGCAATCTTCCTCCGTAGAAGCAAACTTCATCAACCGTTCTTTTAATGCAACAATAATAACTGTCTGAATAGCGCCTCCTGATTGGCTAAAAACTGAATTTTAGCAATTTGATTCGTGAATACGGAAGCACTCTACGCGGGCCTAAAGTTGGACCACTTCTTGAGCGTAATGTTATGAGTCCCTGTTGACTAAGTGATATCAGCAAATCAAAAGACGCAGGGAAAAAAGGGACGAAAAGGCATAAGTCTAAGCGGAAGCGACGTCCTTCCCAGTACGGGTCACTGAAAAATTTAGTGCTTGACTTACAGGAAACTTTAATAAAGAAGGATGGCGAGAAATACTAACATAGGAAATATATTTTTATCGGTCTAAAGTTCTCTTCAAAATAGTTATCTATGCCCCATTCACACTGCAAGTTAAACCAGCTTAAATTAAACCAGTTTTTCGAATAGAGCCTTCTGATTGGTCAATTCAACGAATGCAGTCATTTGATTGGTTGAGATTTAAACTGGTTTAAACAAAGCAGGTTTAACTGTGACAGTGTGAATGCAGTATAAGTTCGCATTTGATTTGAACAGGCATCCGTCTTAAATTCTCTTCAAAAATCTAGAATTGTTATTTCCGATGTAATGGAAATTAGTCTTAGTGACCACTTTCTGGTCTACTGTGTCAGAAAATTCCGAGGTGCCTCTAAAAAGCAGCACAAAATCATCTCAACCAGACAGACAAAAAATTGCATTGAGGAGGATTTTCTGAATGACTTGAGGTACGTAGACTGGAAGAAGATAGTTACAAGTACTGATGATATTAATGGTCAAACATGTTTTCTATTATTCTGGAAAAGCATGCTCCGATATGAAACAGACCAGTTTCTGAAATCCCCCCCCCCCTGGTTGACGAAGGATTTCAAACTCATGTGCAAATCTCGGGATTGGCTTAAGAAACTTGCTGTTACTTCCAAGTCTGATCTTTTAATGCAGGTTTAAAGGCAGATGTGAAATCGAGTGAATAAACGAAATGAGAATTTGAAGCGTAAATTTTCCAACAGAATTCAACTGAGGTTGCCAAGGACAATAAAATTTCAAGATTCAAAGGCCCATCTCTTCCAAAAAGAAAAACTAAAGATGTCAGCAAATCAAGTTATTTGAGTTATGTCTAATGGTGGTAATCATACATAGACTTCTGTCGGTCTATAGTTCTGTTTTAAAATACTTTTGTCAGGCTTTCCACAATCGTTTGCTTATCAGGTTGGCAAAGTATGGTAAATATTTCATCTAAAAACAAAATGTTTTACGATATTATCGCTTCGACGATGTTGATGCAAAATAAATCTTTGCCACACGATGCATGCTTGTAAATATATCGCTCAAAAGAACTACAAACAACAATATTCAAAGGTGTCTATTGGAAGGTCACAAGCACAGTCCAAATTTACATGTAAGCAAGGAATTCTTTAAGATATGAAAATGTTCTAAAATATTGATCATACACATTCTAGTTCAACTCTTCATCGGATGTCTACAATGCCCAATATGTCTAGATGGGTAGCTGGACATTGTTGTGATGTTTCAACATGTTTTTATGGTTTGATACTTGATATGTAGGTGAATGTATCTGTTTATGTGTACTATGTATGAATGTATCTGTCTGGATGTGCACTATGTGTACATGTATGTTAGATGTGTGCTGTGTGAGTGTATTTTTGTTGTGTAAAACTGATTTCGTATATTCAAAATTGTGTCATCCATAGCGGGCACCCGATGACAATATGTCCTTTCCCACTATGGATGACACGTAGTTTATAAATCTTGTTATAGAATGGAAAAAATGCTTTAACAAAATGTTCCTGCGGAGGACAATTTATGTCCTTCTGTGGATGAGGTTTGTAAGTTAAAGCTCCTCTGTAGAAGAAAACGATTATTTTCCTGTTTAACACTCTATATAACGTTTAACTCATAAATTGTTCAAAGTTCAGCGTTAGCATTGCATGAATTAACATTATCATTATTGCTACAGTAAAAAATCTTTTTAAACCTAGTGGATTAAGAGCCCATAGGCTGAGATTTGTCAAATTTGACCCCATCCCCTTTATAAGAACTACTGGTATTCATAGTACAAGAGCCCAGGCTAGCTTTCAAAAATTGTAGGTTCTTATACGCAGGTGTTTACATTATATCAAAACGAACCTCAGGTAATGTTTTGAGAAAAGTTATCAACAGAATTGATGTAAAAATATATGCCAAAATAGAGACAAAATTTTGAGAACACAAAGCAATGGTATAACTTCTTCGTAAATGAAACCAGTACTATTTTGATATTAAATGCTCTTTCAGAGAAACATTGCAAGAAAATATTCGAGTCACAGCAAAGGCCTATTCAAGATCTATAGAGGGCGAAGTGGTTAGTGTACCACAAGGTTCAGTCTTAGGTCCACTTCTCTTTAATAAGAAATTTCAAGGGATTCTTGATAAATTAAAATCCAACAAAGCATAGCAAGAAACCAATTGTTATTCAAGGTTGAATGAAATGAATCTAACAAAGAAGAGCCTGTTATCAGGGTCTTTGCCAGTTGAAGCAAGAGATCATATCAAAAACGTCTTAGTTTACGGGTGTTTTCGATTGGCAATTTCAACCCTGCGAGATTCTGAAAACGGTAGATTTGCAGAGACGGAAATACGCTTTCCAATCAAACATGAAATTCTTCAAAACAGCAAGTTTGAGATTCGTTCTGGTGACGATTAGGTTTCCACTTAAAAAGCCAAGACGGGCCTGGTACTTGAACTGACTCGACTAAGAAAGCTGTCATAAAGTACGGAACAGAGGGGGGGGGCAGAATGGATTTGACAGGGTCACCAAAATCAACGGATGAAAAATTTTGGGTTAACAAACTACTGCAAGGGATAAACATGGGCCATGAAGCTATATTTGTTTCAGAATTCGCTTTCAATACTTTACAATTTTTCAAAACCCTGTCAGCATCATTTTTGCTGTTCTCGTGATCATTGATATTGTTCTCCATCTCAGTGTCTAACACAATGGTATCTGCAGGTTCTTCCCTACATTCTTAAAACGCTAAACCAAATCCCACAGATATGGTATTGACAACATGATCCATGGAAAAAAATCTACTGTAAAGTGCAGAAAGGTTTTCTTGAAGAATTGAAGCCCTGGGATCGTCAAATAACTTTTGCAGATGTTTAAGAAGTCTGATATTTTGGAGACCGCAGCAAATTCCACGATTCTTCCTTTTTTCACATTTGTTGACCTAAAATACTGAATTTTTGTCCATGTTGTAAGTTACAGACCCTCAATATTGATTTACCGTAAAATTTCGGACCCCAAGCATTGGTGTGCATGGACCGCATTGCAAGTTATAGAAATCCCCCTTGGGATTATGTGTACCGGGTGAGTCAGGAAATGTTTAGAAGTTTGCGGGCTTGTCGCTCTCAAACTATGCCTCATATTGCTATAAAACTGATAATACAAGTGTGCCTAATATATCAACTTAGATGTTAAAACTTAATTTTTCGAAACTGCTTGTATCGTTCTCAATTGAAAGCGCTTTTAGAAAAATGTATAACCTCCGCATCTTCCAAAACAGGTCTAAAACCCTTCATCAACTTTGCTAGAAAAGTCTCATAATAACAGAAAACAGAGAGAACCATAGGGGTGGCTTCTGCCATAGAAAAGGAACGGGGATGTGTTGCGCTCAAGGGTATACTCTTTGCGACTGTTAGTCTAGCCAAGAGTATACTTCTTTGCAATTTTTTTCAAGCCGCAGTGTAGTCAAGGGCATTATATTCGACAATATTGGCCTGTGAACGGTCATGTTTTCTGCTAAAGCAGTGTGACCAAGAAAGTCATTTTGTGAAAGGTAGCTGCTGGCAAATCGACCATAATTAATTTTTATCCAGTAATGTCCTTAGTATCATTATGTACCGGGTGAGTCAATAAAAACGCCCGGCGTTTGAAAAAATCCTGCTCCCTGAATATCAAAGCAATGACGTTGAAAACAGCCTTCTTTTATCCCCGATATGTCAAATTAGGTTCAGTAATTTACCCGGCTTTAATCGGTCATTCCTTCCCGTCGAAATGGGAGATTTTCTGCAGAAAGCCCCTTTCGAAAAGCTGCAAAAACGAGCGAGAACTGCAAGCAAAATTTCCCTTTGTTCTCCTTCCTAGCAACAATGACTCTTGGATGTGTTCATGTATTTTGTCCTCATGGGAGAATGGAATTTCCCTGAATAAGTTATTCACACTAGGGGGAAGATTTTTCAACCTGCCAAAACGAAAGCACGTGCTAAAGCGCGCTGAAAGTCATCGCCGTGACGTAAACACCGTAGGGATTTTTGCTTATAATTTTAGCACGTTTTTAAGGTTTCTCGAAGGGATTCTTTTTAGAAAATTGCTTACAGAATCTGAACGGAGTGACCGATTTTGGCCAGAAAAACTTCTACAAATAATTGAACATGTTAGCTATTTAATCAGATATTGCAGAATATCATTGCTTATATATTCAGGGAGCAGCAGCCTATCAAACGCCGGGCGTTTTTTATGACTCAACCGGTACATAAACCACTCTTCGTATCCGTTCATTTCAAACGAATCCAGCCAAGGGTATTATTGCTTCAATAGTAGCCTAGCCAAGGGTATCACTTTGTAGAAATTGCTCAAGGCAAGGATACAAGTTTTGCCAAAATCAGCCTAGACAACGGTACACGTTTGAGTATGCTTGCGGCAGACCATTAAGACTGGTTTTCACTAAATGATAATTCATCGCCGATCGTTCTCTTAGAGCATCGCCGATTACCGCCAATGCTGCAAGACAGTGATCGGCGATGCATTACGATCTAATGAAACCCAATGGTGTAGCCGACGGTGGTTAGCTTGAGGGCATACCACTAAGGACCCCCAATGATTATGAGCTTCGAAGGGCCCCCAACTGTCTAATTAAGTCATAAACATAGGTAAAAGAGGCCCCAGTCCCCCTTTCTTCACAAAGGGCCCCATGCACGGCCGCTATCCCACTGGTTAAAAAAACCACGCGTTACCCAACAATTAGCCATGAGCCCCCCCCCGCTCGTGGACAAACAGGCTGAATGACAGTCCCAAGAGAATACGCTCATGCATTAGCGTCTTTGTATCCCTGGCAATACTTGAGTGATGAGATTTTTAGAGTCTCGTTATGGTAGCTGTGGGGCTAAATTGCTGGCGAATGGAGTTTAGGACTTTTGGTTCAGGGAAATTGCTTATAATTTGAGCGTGATATGAACGATCATCATTGACTACATGCTCCAGTCAGTTTATACGTTAGCTACAACAGCATTAAAACTTGGTAGGGATCTGATAAATGGGTTAAGAGCATAATTTCAAATGTCGATAAACAGTAAAAACCCGCGTATAAGAACCCAGTGATTAAGAGCCTACGCGCTGAAAATCTGAAATTAGACCCCCAATATATAAAAACCATTCAGCCTGAAATTTGAAATAGGTTCTCGTTCGTAGAGATCGTCAAATTAGATCAAAACTCCAGTTGCTTTGTCATTGAGCCTATACGGACTTATACTGTCATATGTGCAAATAGCAAAGAACTCTAAAGATACGTTGAAAGCTTTTAATTGTATTCTGTAAAATGTCTGCTTCTTCCACGAACTGTTGTTGTGAATAGGGCCTCATGAACTCAGGTGCCTCTGAACTGACAGTAAACAATGAGCTGGAAGTTTCAATCTGAAGAAAATATACGAAAGTCCTGAATGAAGTAAGAACCAATTTAAGAATCTTAACAGCCTAATTACCTACTAAATACTCAATATATAAGAACCTAATCAGGCTGACTTGCAAAATTGTAGATTCTTATACGCGCGTTTTTACTGTATTTCCTAACCTCACCCGATAGATAACTGCACTTTGAAAAGACATTTCAATATGCTGCAAGATGAAAGTTGTTCATATTTACTGCAACCTGTAAGCATCAACTTTGAAAACAACCAGTGTAGATCCTTCTAAAATGAACTTTATAATCTTGGAAAATGGTCGGAGCATTTTCGCATCTCGCTGCCGATTTTTACCGCTTGATTAGAGCTGGCTAAAAATCAGCGAAATTTAACAATGCGGAGCATGTATCATTACTTTAAACATACGAAGATGAAGGATATGTGATTCTGCAATTCACTAAAATTTATATCAGTTACCTGCAATAATGTTTCACAAATTTGAAACAAATTAGCCAATATTTCGAAATCCTTACCATGAAGAATACACAGATAGTAAAATCTTTGAGTGAATCTGTCGGCAACTGCTGAAACACGCTCTAAAGTTCTTCACAGATAGCAATATTCGAGCACCAGGCTTCTAGCAACAATGAACATCAAGTTTTCATTCAAACAGCTAATTCAATACCTAACATATAGCACCATGGTTCTTGTGACGTGCAAGTTCTGTGTTCGTGCAAAATAGGCTCGTGAAAATCTACCTTATCATTCAAGGTCATCTCCCTCTAAAGCTTGTGATTTCATTTGCGAGCTGAAAGCACATTCAACTGTGTTTAAGAAGTCTTATAAACGTCAACATTTGAAGAAATCTGCAGGTCGAAATCCTTTTTAGCTTAATGTCAACATAAGTAACACGTGCATTTTATCTGTCCTGATAAAACATCTTTGCCATGATAAAAAAGATTTGTCTGAGAGGCTAAGCGGTATAAATTTTCCGAAGCTGAATATCCCGCCCAAACGCATGTGCAGAAGGATTTTTCAAAGAATGTTTCTTCATTTCCACGGCGGAAAATTCCACTTCAATTTTCCACCAATCAAATTAAAGAAGCTTTTCCACCAATCAACAACTGACAATACACGGCGTCCGTAGCAACATCGTCCCTGCATTTTCATGATTTTTAAAGAGTGTTTCTTCTTTTCCATAGCGGAAAATTCCACTTCAATTTTCCACTAATCAAATTAAAGAAGCTTTTCCTCCAATCAACAACTGACAATACACAAAGTCCGTAGCAACATCGTCCCTGCATTTTAATTCTGCCCGGAAAATTCCAACAAGTGTAATGCCAATTTTCATCCAGCGAATTTTCCGAACGTACCAATTGAATTGAACAAAACGAAACCAAGCTCAACGAGCTAAACTAAACGGAAACAAGACGCCAAACGGCTTGAACACGGTAATAACAATTTGAATGCTCTGAAAGGTACCTAAAATCTACAATGGCAACAAATATCGAGGCTTATGGATAGGGGATGTCTATTTGAACTTAACGGTTGAATGTTTCCCATTGAAATCCAGCCAATGAAAGTTTTGGTTACGCTTTAGAAATCTAAAGCTAAAACTATTTGGAAGCTAATCAGGAACCTTTGGCCTACGTTGATGGTACTTCTCCTTACCAAATCTAAATTTCCACATTACATTCAAGATGAAAAGGGGGCACAATTCATGCTACAGTAAAACCCCGCAAACAAGAACATACTTTTCTAAAAAACAGACTGATTAGGTTCTTATAAATGAGGTGATTATGATTTTTTCAAGGTGTGGTTCTTATCGCATGGGCATTTGTTACTATGATGAATACATACAGTAGGTATACTGTCTGTGCTAAATATTGAGGGTAGAATGACTGCATTTAAATATTAGAGGCTATAGTATTTTATTGTTAACAAAGCAATTTGTAACATTTCAGCTTGATAAAACAATTTACATACCCCTGAAAACTGTTAGAAGTGTTCAGTTATCAATGGTTACTGTAGGAGTTTCTTTACACTGATATGATGAAATTTCTCAATTAAGTGTGCTATCCCATCAGAACATTGGAGTGAATCAGTCTGTTTTTGGTTCTTATCTTTGGGTGTCTTTTTTCACAAAATCAGTCTGCAGGTTCTTATTTTGTAATGTTCTTGTTTACGGGGTTTTACTGTATCTGATGATTTGTGCCGTATCCATAACCAAAGATGCTTGAAAATTCAATATTGTTGTGATCAAGCATCGCTCCCAAGAATCTGTTGTCAACTGGAGATAGATGATAAAGTTGTCTTTGTTCCTCATAACTATTGACGTCATCTCCTTTGAAAACCCGACACAAACCGCGGGTGACACAACTGCTTTCGTAGCACAGGTAAGTCCTGCTTCTGACGTTAAGGGTGTTGTAAACACTATACGCAACTGCGTTGCTTCCGTGAATGAATGGAACAGAAAGGAACTAAACAGAACCTAAGTGGCAAGCAATGGACAGAATGGTCTGGACAAGTGAGATTGTGGTATCTCGATGGCCCACATACCGTGGGCTCTGAGGCAGAAGGAAGATTGTGGCATCTTATGCACTTCAATGGCCAACAGACAGTGGGCTCTGAGGCAGAACAAAGGTTGCGGCATCACATGCATTCCAGTGGACTAGATACAGTGGGCTCTGAGGCAGAAGGAAGATTGCGGCATCTTATGCACTTACATGGCCAACAGACAATGGGCTCTGGAGCAGAAAGAAGATTGCGGCATCACATGCATTCCAGTGGACTAGACACAGTGGGCTCTGAGGCAGAAGGAAGATTGCTGCATCATATATAATCCAGTGGACTAGATATAGTGGGCTCTCTGAGGCAGAAGGAAGATTGCGGCATCATATGCACTCCAATGGCCTACCTACAGTGGGCTCTGAGGCAGAAGGAAGATTGCGGCATCAGATGCACTCAAGTGGCCTACATACAGTGGCTCCGAGAACAGAGCAAATCGTGTTTCAAGGGGATCTAAGCATCTTTACAAGCCTTTGATAAAATAGCTGCAAAGACAATAGGCCTTGACACGTACCAATCCATATTTGGTTAAGTAGTCTACGCCAATAGAAATACTGATACCTGAATCTGACAGGTATTAGAGCAAAGAGGTTTGAGTCATATTTCTCCTTGTCTTGATTCCCCTTAAGCCATTTCATATGATATCCACAGAGATAACGAAAGAACTACAATTCTCTCGTTGAGGCTAAACACAGGATGAATTGAATACCCATTTGGCTACGCCTCTGCTGGACAGCAACAGAGCACAACTGCTCACTTGAAGGCATCATAAAAAAGTCCGTATAAAAAATAGCGCTCTCATGACCAATATCAACTTCCTTTCAATCATTTTGATCAAGGTACAGTAAATTATCATATCATCTGCATAATTACAGACTTCAGTCTCATTCAACAAACGAAAAATATCATTGATAAATATATTAAAACAAGATGTTATTAAAAAAGGCCTTGAAATACTCACGAATTTACGCGTTCATCTCAGTATAAGCTGGACTTGCTACAAGTCTATCTCTTGTGAAAACAAGCCATTGAGCAGAAAGAGGGAGAAAAGACAGGCATAGAGAGAAAGACAGGCGCTTGTCCCCACATTCTACATCTTACCATATGTGCTGAGACTAGAGAGAGAGACTTGTAGAGGGTCCAAGTATAAGCTAAACCGGCAAAAACTCAGACATACTTTAGAGATATACTGAATCCACAGCGCACCTCAAACGACGGTAATGAGGACACTGAATAATTTTGCTGCCCTGCTGTTCTTATGACAAATACAGGAGAGGTCTTTTCGATATTATAAAGAATACTTTCGATATTAGAAAATTGAAATATTGAAATATGCAACACAATGTTTTGAAAAAAGCTGCCATTGATACTTAGCTGCTGCAACAAGGGCAGATTTTGTAACACAATAGCATCAGTTTCTTTAGTTCACACCTCAATTCAAAGAGATTAGCGAATGCAGACAAAAGAAATTCTCTCAAGCAGTAATTCAAAACAAACGCAGCCGCAAGGTTGCCCTGAAACCAGCACAGCTAACTCTCGCTTCGTGCAGCCCAAGAGAGGTTTTTAAGAGAAGTTAGGTGCTTATAACAAAGAAGAAGGGTAACTCCAAAGTTCCATCTTGCGGATTTTGTTTAACTGATCCATAGGAGCTGACAGTTAACAACTGAGCAATATATATGCACGAATTGTAATGGCCTCTGCTCGGTTTCTGAATCGCGTAAGCAAAACCACGAGAATGAACTTTAGATTTACCCTCCTTCTTTGTTATAAGCACCTAACTTCTCTTAAAAACCTCCCTTCGGCCGTACTAAGCGTGAGTTTTCCGTACTGGTTTCAGGGCAACTTTGCGGCTTGTTCGTTTTGATTTACTGCTTAAGAGAATTTCTTTTGTCTGCATTCGCTAATCGCTTTGAATTGAGGTGTGAACCAAAGCAACTGATGCCGTTGTATTACAAAATCTGCCCTTGTTTGTTGCAACATGAAAGGTGGATCTAGTGTTTTAATTGCACGGTAACCATCCATATTGTTGGTTTTCCTCTTTTGCTTCGTATCCTTTAGTAGTTTTAACTCTATTCAGGGCCGCAGGTTAGATAAAGCCTGTTGCTCCGTGCGGCATTCCTTTAGTAGTGCAACTGGTAATAAATCTTTGTAGCCAATATTGTATTATGAAAAACATTGAATTTCAAACACTCACCAAATCAGCAAATCAAGCTATTTCAATCCTCTTAACAAAAATTTAGTTCACTTATATCAAGATTTCGCGAGTTTCATATTCAGAGATATTTCAAAATGACAGCCGATTCCGCTTCTATTGACTATACAATACAGGTCTTATAATTATATCCAATACCTGCAAGAAAGCAGTTTGCAGTACAGGTGGAATTTAATCTTTCTGTCCTGGGTGCCGAAAATGCGCGTGTCAAGAACCGAAGGGTGGGTAGGTAGGTAGGTGATCATATTTAACGTGGCTAGCCTGCGAAATTCTGAGAGACTTATTTCCAGCAGGGGCCACGAATGTTTTACCATCAACCAGCCGCAGCCAATGGCCTCAGCTACCAGATTTCCCTCACATGGCTCTGGTCAACCCGAGCTAGAGTTACGGACAGTGACCAAACTGTCCAGCGTGGGATTCGAACCTTAGCCGTTCTGACCTTTGGTTTACGAGTCAGTCGCCTTAACCACTCGGCCACACGCTCTCGAAATGTAGCAGTCCAGAAGGGATCTTTCTTGGGTCCACTTCTGTTCAATATCGTTATTCGAATTTCGGAAAACTAAAGGGAGGGAGGCAAACAAGGACAGATAATGTTACAGAAGAGCGCCTGGTTTTACTGATAGCTAGAGACAAAGTGTATGCGATTGGGGACAAAATAGATTCCAAGTTCGGTTGGTCAGGTCATAAATGCAAACAAAACAGGCCGCAAAAGCTGCTCTGAAGTCCGGGTAGCTAGCTCACTCGTTGTGCATTACAGAAATGATTTTTAACCCTATCTGACCTGGGGGGGGGCGGATTCCACCCCCTCCTACATTTCCATTCATACGTTTTTCCGTGTTTGCTGAATGCCTCTGAGATTCAGCAAGTTTGACTTTCTACCATATAGCAATGAAAGTGTAACAATTTTGGTGTTCTATTTTTAGCCTTGTCTCCATGGTAACCACGTTGTCGTGCACCACTCTGTCAAAAATATACATTGTATCTCTCTTGATCCTTTTTAATTGATCCAATTAAGTTTAAACTATGAATTTACATCTATTTTGATCTATATATTTCACTTCATTACGAAATGTAAAGTTCTACAACCTTTTAACATACTTTCATTTTTATGACGTTATATGACATCATAATCTTAATCATGCCCTAGCAATAACAACAAAAATGCTAATTAAAACATTGTTTTAAAAATTCATTGTTTATATCATGAACAACCTTTTTGCCAAATTTGGTTGCCACATCTCAAGCGACAACAGAGATAAACAGGGGGTGGCGGAATCCGCCCCCCCCCCAGGCACTGAGTGTTTCAAATCGCCTTGGTCAAATAGGGTTAAGAGCAAGCGTGTCAACATATCGAAAGAAGAAGGCTGAATCTAAACATCTGTCTCAGACATTTTGTTTGTTTGGTACCAAAGCCGATTGATTGGGAGGTAACTAACGATTCAGTTCTCGTATTTTTTGGTCCTCGTATTGCCGCTACCACTGGATTATTCTGTATGGAGCAAGAGTCTTCCACCCGTCTTTTTTACGATTTACGAATTTGATGACATCAAATCGTCAGATAAGTGAAAAAATATAAATATTTGGTAATTTCGAAAAATATTCAAGATTTTTGAAAAGTCTGATGGTAAAATTATGGCAAGGTATGTAAAGTTTCTCTGCCAAGCCGATCAATTCAAAGACAACCTTTGTGCCAGATGTTTGTGACAGATGTTTAGATTCAGCCTTCTTCTTTCGATATGTTGACACGCTTGCTCTTAACCCTATTTGACCTAGGCGATTTGAAACACTCAATGCCTGGGGGGGCGGCGGATTCCGCCACCCCCTGTTTATCTCTGTTGTTGCTTGAGATGTGGCAACTAAATTTGGCACAAAGGTAAAGTTTCTCTACCAAGCCGATCAATTCAAAGACAACAATTTCACGTCGTTACGTGTAGTGCTATGTTCGTGTTTCCAGTTTTATGGTGCCATTTTGCAGTCGTAGTTTTTCGCTCTAAATGGTATTGTATTAGTAGTAGGGCATAGTATTTCGTAAGTAGTGTAATTAGGTAATATGTATTGTAACTTTTTAGATTGAATGTACAAAAAAATTCACAGAAATTGGTCGTAGCATTTAACGCCCATAGGAAGTTTTACACCAATTTAAAGATTTGTAAACAGTGCTGTGCTTGATTGCCATAAATGAACAAACTTTAGAATAAAATAATAAACAAACCTCTTCATCCCCTGAGCCACTTTTGAAATCGAAGTAAGAGAGGGTTGGTTCAGCTGTCAAAACAAACAGAAAAATTGTGAACAATTTTGCAAGGATTTTCTGAATGTCAAGGAAAATAATCCTGAAAAAATTCCGAGGAGAATCGGGGGGAAAGGGAATTGTTCTTTTGCTCATGAAATCGCACGTAGTATGTGAATTTTTTGAAGTTTTCCTTTTTAACTTGCATCACTGGAAAATTTAACAAGGTCGAATCGTGTGTTCTGTACCCACTTCCCCCTTGAAGTTTCTTCTGGATTTTTTAATCGAAATTTGACTGTTTTTTGAAAGTTTGGATCAGTTTTCTTCATATTGGATTGCAATTTTCCTCCAATATGAAGAAAACTGATCCAAACTTTCAAAACACATTCAAATTTCAATTAAAAAATTCAGAAGAAATTTCAAGGGGGAAGGTGGGTACAGAACACACGATTCGACCTTATGAAACTTTCCAGTGATGCAAGTTAAAAAGGAAAACTTCAAAAAATTCACATACTACGTGCGATTTCATAAGCAAAAGGATGATTCAGTTCATTCCTGGTAAATCTTATATTTCGATTCCATGGAGAAACAGGTCTCCTGAACAAAGTGTTACTTTACGGTAGTTTAATAGACATTTTCAATGTTGAAAAGAACAAACTTCAAGACATGAAAACAACCTGTTACAATGCTTTAAACCATGTGCACATTCAGAAACATTTTAGACAAAATTCATAAAATTTTAAATACTTTTGGCTGCGGACATAAAAAATTCAAAATCATTCTAAGCCCTGATTGAAAGCTAATGTTCATTTGAGACAGACAGCAGTTGGCTGCTCGTGATGTTTCCCACCGGCTTCCGTCATAATAACATGGTCTCCGAAACAAAATTCCTCCCTCATAACAGCTCATAACAGCCACAAAACAAAATGAATTTTCGGGGGGATGACTCCCAGGGAGGCACTCGGCAAATACGCATACGGGGGGAGACCAGTCCAAGAAATTTTGAGGCAACCCAAAAATATCAGTCCAGCTAAACTGCAATCACGAAATTTTTTGCATTTTGCAACCCAGCTCAATTCATAACACTTTTCCCTAGAAACCTCTGCATGAACATGATATGTTCTGAAACAATGCAGATTAAGGTCTGAATTGCCATTAAAGAACCCAGAAATCGATATTATTGGCTGCTAAAACAATGCATTTTCTTTTTTACCACCTCAATGCTGAAGCAAGCGTTCACCACCATGAAGCCCGTACAAATCTCTCTGGCTTCACCTTGAACATGACCATGAAATGTTAGACCTCATATAACTCCATTTTCAGATTACCAACTTCTTCATATGATATGCCAAATTGTAAGTTGAAATGCCAAGCATGTAACTGAAATGACTAGAAATAGCCAGATTCAAAGCTTTCTTCTCTGCGTTCAATCAAACACCGGAACTCTTTTTTGGGACACCTGGTAGTAGAATGTAGGATTTGTCGTAATACTTTTAATGAACGAAAACAAAATCGATGAGAAATTTGAGGTATGTTGCCATGTTGCCATCCAAACGATTTAAACACATTCGCGGAGTGCAAATTGTTTACAACGACTTTACGGAGTCAATAATGCAAATCATGGCACCTAAAAATGATACCTTGTCCCGGAGTTGGAATCCTGAAGATGATACCCTCTTCAGCGGAACGTTCCTGTAAGGAAATATAAATGAGTCCCCCCCCCCCATCCTGGGAAGAACGAGAGTCTACAAATGATTGTTTACAAAATGTCAAAACATCTGATGTTGATTTCCCGGTAGAAGTTTACAAAAACCATCCTTGCATCTGAAAATCTGATTTCTGCCAAAATTTACTTAATCCAATAACTACAAGTTATCGTATACATCAGCACTTAGGCTTGTCCTGCACCACAGTTTCAACAAGAAATGCTCGATACTATCGAAAAATTGCAAATCTAAAAGTGATATGATCAACCGTCAAACGATTTGATGGTAGCTGCATCAAAATGAGTTTGTGCAAATTTTGCGAAGCAAACCTGTGTAGATAGACAATCAAACTTTCAAAGCCAGTTTAAAACTATCCTTTGATGGCAACCATATTCTTAACGCGGAAATAAAGGGATGCGAAATGCCGGTTCACGCTTCAGCAGAGACAGCGGCAACGATCGACAACGCAACAATATGAACATATTTTCAAGAAAATTTCACTACTTGATTGCACTCATAGCTTCTACAATAAATTAAAAGCTCTGTTTGGCCCTCTCTCTATTAAGCTCCCGTTTCATAAGGCCCTCCATGCTTCGCAAAATTTTGAATATGCCACCCTCTCTATTATGCCAACCACGTTAGGCATGTATGCACGTCAATTTTGATATGCTTTGGGATAAACACTGTGCCAAACTTGCGATTTTGGCTCGCAAAATGGTATGCTGATCCCGCAAAATATGAGGAAAAGAACAAAGAAGCTATCTTCCAATCATTTGACTTTGTGAATAAGCATCCCCCTCACTAGCAAGCCCCCTTTCTTTCAGTCTCCCACCAATAAGATTCTCCAAAATTACAGAAGCCCACAGGGGGGCTTAATTAGAGCCTTTACGATATGTTCATCGTTTCACATAGATGTGAGAAAATAGTTTTTCGAACAACGGAGAGGCCTATTTTTTGCTTCAGTTGCATAGGCAAACAACCATTAAACTTCAGTCGATAACACTGAAAAAAACAGAGCTACTCCTCGAGTCCAAATAAAGCTTGCGCTAATGCAAAATTATGTATATACTAGAAATGATTCTTAAAACTAGTCTAAACTAGTAATATAGTAATATCCTTAAATTTGTAAACTAACACTAATTACAACGCAGAATACAAAAAACGTAGTAAAAAATAAACCTGTGCTTGCAGATGACAAGATCTTGACATTCCACTCACTATTCTGGACAATCCTAACAATGACTGGTCTACTTTAGATATATGATTTCAGATTTCATTCCCAATCAAAAGCCTAGTACATGGTTTTAAATGTATACTTAATACAGCTATTGATAAATAAAACAGAACAGAATATCATTAACAACAATACAAAAAAAAAAAAAAAAAAAAAAGAACAACGAAATGCAGCATTAGGCGAAAGTATAGTCATAATCAAAATACTGTCATGTTAGGTGTTTGCAGGTTCATATGCCTGTTTCGCTCCATATGATGATTTTAAGCAGTTTACAATGAATTTATTAATGGCATGATTTAGTGGTGTATTTGTTTCATTCATCAGGTATATAAATTTGCTCTTTGTGTCCAAACAGTTGAATACTGGTTTCGTTGATGATATTACATCAAATAGTTCTTTCCTTTCCTCACTGTTCAAGTTACATGTCATTAGACAATGTATTTCATCCTCCATGATATTACAAAAGGTACATATTCGTTCTTCTGGTTTTTTAGGTGGTCTAAAGTAACGCCCAATTTCGATTTCTAAGCGATGATCTGATAACCTAAATTTGCTAACGATGGTTCGCGTTATGATGTTTGTTTCGTGCATTAGGTATGATTCCATTTTTACATTATCTTTAAATAGACAATATGTGCGCATTTTTGGTTGGTTTTTTAAACTTGTTAAAGTGTTTTGATAGCTACAATCAATAATACGCTGGTGAATAATATTTACAGTGTTCATAGGCATTGTAGCCTGGTTGTTAATATTGTTTGATGGTAATAACCATAAGTATCCTAAGCCATGTTTACTTAGAATATTGCTAAATGTGGTGGTCCAGTTGAGGTTCATAATAATATTGCTGTTGTAAACACTACGCAGAAGTGAATTGGAATCGTTTTTGAGGATACGTATCCAATTTTTGACAGTTGATTTGAATCCAGTAATATAAAGTTGGAGTCTACCTAGTTCACATCTACAAGCGTTATTTGAAACTGATCTTTTCACCCCTAATAAGTGTTTGCAAAGTCTTATGTTCAATTTTTCAATCGGATTCATGTCACTAAATCCATGTTTGAGGCAACCCCAAAAATCTGCCCCATACAGAAGTATTGGTTTGACTAGACTATCAAATAGTTTAATGGTAAGAGTGATATTACGTCTAAATAGGTCATCTAAACAACTTTTAAGTTTAAAGTATGCTTTTAGGCCACGTTTATACAGATCATTTAGCAATTCCTTAATATTTAGATTTGGGGTTATCAAGAAGCCAAGGTAATTAACAGTTTTTACGGTTTCTAGTTTTTGATCTTTGAAGTGAAATGTGTTACTCTGTAGGAATTTGCCTCCTTTATTCATGACCATGCATTTTGTCTTTTTTGTGTTCACCTTTAATTTATTTTCGTGACAATAATTGTTTAAATCGTTCAAAGATCGCTGTAAACCTAATTTTGATTCAGATATGATTATGATATCATCTGCCCAGAATAACGATCCAATGGTAGTATCTCCTACTTTCGCAGGTTCACTTGATGGTTTTCGAAAGATTTCGGGAAGATCGCTCAGAAAAGTATTGAAAATGTTTGGGCTTAGAATGCATCCTTGTTTCACTCCTCTGTTAACATCAAAGAAGTGTGTTATTTTGTCTCCAATTTTTATGCAAGTTTCATCGTTTTTGTACATATTTTCAATAACCTTATAAATGTTGCCCCTTATACCTAGTTTGTATAATTTTTGTAACATCAATTTTCTAGATATACTATCAAAAGCTTTCTCGAAGTCTATAAAGGCCACATATAATTTTTTGCCGTTTTTGTTACAATAGAGGTTGATCAGGGAGTGTATAATCATAAGATTATCAGATGTTCTATTTCCTGGAACGAAGCCGAGTTGTTCTGGCTTAATTATGTTATGTGTAAAGATATGTTTACTTATTCTGTTGTTAATTATCATGTTAAATAATTTCCCTAGGCAGGATGATAAAGCAATTCCTCTATAGTTTGTTTCTGATGATTTATCTCCCTTTTTATGCAGTGGTACTGTCATACTTTTAGTCCATTCTGAAGGAAATATCCCGTTTTCTAATAAACTGTTAAACAAATTTATGAAAATGTTTGGATATAAGTTCACAGAGGTAGATAACATCTCGTTTAAAAGTTGGTCTAGTCCAGATGCTTTACCAGTTTTGAGCTTTTTTACTGCATTATTTAGCTCGTGCAAGGTGATTTTTTCTGTCAACATGGTATCGACTTCGTCGTCTGGATTGATATTTGTGTTAATGTCTAACTCATCTTTGTTATAGAGTAAGGTTTGGAACATGTTAATCCATTTTGTTGAATCAATTGAGGTGACATGATTATTTTCAGATTTTGTAGAGTTTTTAAGTTCCTCTAAGAGGCGCCAGAAAGACTTGGGGTTGTTATCAGATGCTTCTATTCTGTTTATCAATTCATTTCTATAGGATGACTTTTTCGTTCTGATCAATTTTTTGAATGTTCTTTTCTTATCGTTCAACAACGTTCGCATTGAAGAGTTTTTTGGTTCTCTGGATACAGATTTACCTAGATTTAGAATATCAGTTTTGTTTATACTACAATCATTATCAAACCAAGCTTTATGACGAGGGAAACGATTTCGAGATGTCCGTTTTGTTTTTGCACCGCTTTGTTTGACAGCTGAAATTAATAAATTTGTGATCAATTGTACGTTAGAAGTACATGATTCTTTGTCTGAAATTTCCAAAATCTTAGAATTTGCTTCTGCAAGTAACTGCTGGGTGACTGGGCTACTTAAATTTGCGATGTATGATTGTTTAATGTTTTCATTCCAAATATATTTTTTGGGGGCATCATTCAATTTACTGGTTGCTATGTTTGTTAGATTCAGTGCATTTGTGGTAACTGAATATTCTAAAGCACAATGGTCTGAAAAGCATGGGTCGAGATCTTGTATTTGAAAGTAATCAATATTGTCAAAAACTGCAAACGATGTTATCAAATAGTCTACTAAGCTACAGCCATTCCATTGGAAGCAGGTATTTTTTCCTTGACAATCTCCTGTCTTCCGCCCATTTACTACGATTAAATCATGTGATGTGCACAAATCTAGTAATTCATTTCCTCTGGCATTAAGGTTACTGTCTTCTGAATTTCTGAATAATTTGTGTTTTGAATTTGTGTTAAGGCTTGTTATATCATTTTCATTGTCAAAATATTTACTGTATTCAATGAAATCTTGCTTGTTACCTATTCTAGCGTTGAAATCACCATTGATAATAATCTGTCCTCTGTTTTTATATTTATCAATTTCTTGGTTTAGTTGGTACATGTAATCTTTGTTAGTTTTCTTTTCATAGTTTTCCGGGCTGAAATATAGTGTTCCCAGAAAAAGATCATTTGATTTACTGAAGTAGTTCTTTTTAAGCTTTATCCAAACAATGTCATTGGTTAGATTGGTTCCTTCCACTACACTGATTGCATTTATTAAATGCGATTTTATGAAAATAGCAATCCCCCCTGATGATTTGCTTTTTATTTTTTCCCTTTTTACAGATACTAATTTTTTGAAGCCTATGATGTTCATATTTGAGTTTTCATTTTCATGTGTTTCTACCAAACAGAGAATATCAAATTTTGAGACTTTATGTAAAAAGTCTGGATGTGTAAGTTTATCACCCATACTTCTACTTTGAATTCCTTGAATGTTCCATGTCAAGATTTTGACTGATCGATGCTTCATAATGGGTGAGATTAACGGTTGTTTCTTAAGATTTTGGCTTCCAGTAAAAATTGGGAGAAGCTGTAACTAGTAAATGTTAAAAAAAAAAAATAATAATATATAGATAAAAACCTAGCAGATACTGTATGCAAACTTTGTCTTTAAAATGAGGTTAATAAAAGTACTAAACCTGTCACACTCGTGGAGTTGACACCTGGAATTTGAGCAAGGATATCAGTGTTTCCATTTGGTTACACATAGTGTCTAACTTTTGATCTGCATCTTTGGGTTTACTGTGATGTTGATAGTTGTTTTGCCATTGTGGTGGTAGTTGCGGTTGTGGCAGTTGTGGTTCAGCTAATCTTGGTGAAGGAATGGATCCATCTCTCTTGGATGTTTGTATTCCAAATGCAATACGGATCCCATGTTTCAAGTTACCAGCTAATCTTGCTATCCCTGATGTGTTTGTAACATGTTTGTTGTCACGAAAATGTTGAAAAGCACGTAATGAATTATGGCGTATTATGGTAATTTTATCATTCACAGGGATATTTGTTTTTATCATTTCGTTAACCTTTAGGACATCTCGATCAAAGGAATCCATGCGTGGTGTAAGTTCAGATAGAATTAATTTTGTGTTAGGTAGAATACTTTGAAATTCATGCACAAGATCTTTTATTTGTTTGAAGAGCTCTTGAGGTGATGTGTCCTCAATATCATTAACTCCTGTATGGATTAGAATTGCCTTTGGCGAGTCTTGCGATGTTGAGATTTTGTTGATCAATTCTTTTGCTTCTTTTATGTGGTAGCATGGTACCATTTCACAATCACGCCATAGTTTATCCGTATTAATAAACCTTCTGTTGGAGTCCATAAGGACTACTAATGATTTTGGCCCCATCTCATTTTCTTGGTGATCTGGTTGGTGGTTGTAGGACTGTGCTTCGGGTTGTGGTGTGGGTGTGCGAAATTTAACTGCTCCACTATATGATGTTGCTTTTTGCTGGTATGTGTGTTCTGTGTTAATCTTTTCATCAAATTTGGTGAGAATGTTCTCTAATTGATACACTTTTGACTGCAATGACTGTATTGCTGTTTCATTTGTAGAGATTTGTTGTATTTGTGTATCCTCTAGAATCATATCTTGTGGTGTGGTAGTTGGTAGGTTATCAAATTTTTCCTCCAAATTTGTTATTCTCTTTCTAAGTGAATCTTCCAGCCCTGCAAATCTATCTCGAAATGATTGTTTGATATTTGTTATGTCTTTTTTCATTTCTTCTTTCAATTCATTGTTGTAAATTTGCAATTTGTCTTCATATTTTCTTTCTAGATTTGAAATCTGCTTACTCAATTTAGCTTCGCTATCACAAATAGCTTCCTTGATAGAGCCCACAGCTTTTATTACATCTGCCAGGCTCTTATCTAAGAGTGAGATAGATTCTTTTAACTTTTTGTTATCTGAGGTGAGAAAATCCAGTTCTTTATTTAAATCTTCCAATTTCACATTTTCGTTCATTTTGTTATTTCCATTGTTATCAGTGACTTTATCAATTGCTTCTTCTTTAGAAATATGATCTGAAGTCCCATTCCCAGTCTCAGTATTGATTGGCTCAGTATTATTGGCATTTATTTTAGCATAAATTTTTGGGAACACTTCATCCTGAAATTTTGTGAACATTTTCCCTTTCACTTGGATTAAGCATGTACTTAAAAATACATGAATGGCTAGGTTAACCTGTGTGGTACCTGCATCCAGAATCTTTATTTCTATTTCTGTATATTTGTTCTTACTGTCGGTTTTATTCTTCCACTCGATATCAAATTCTTCGTTTTCTCCCAGGTCGATGAAGATGTTGTCCTGTAACCCTTTAATCCATTCAGCAAGTCTGATTCCGCCTGTAGTTTTGAAAGCATTACTAAGACTATGATGATCGTACGTTATTTCGCTGAAACATTCAAAACCATGCTTTGAGTTCTTTGATTTGTACGGTCTATTATCCAGTGAGTAAAATTTAACCACTTCTTCTATGGATTGCAAAATGCTTCTTTCAATTTCATCACTCTTCACATGACTAGGCCTGGTTGATCTTGACGCGGAGGCTGTGATCGGTGTGTTAGTTTTCTCTTGAACTTGATCAGTGTGTTCCTTCGTCAAGCATTGATTCTCCTGCATATTCCAGATGTAGCAAGTGTTTATAGAAAACACTTTGAATACATTTTATCTTTATTTTGAAAGCGCAAATATGATCTGGATGTATTTAAATGTACGAGCCTGCAAAAACGCATGTGCTCGCAGTCGCCATCTTGATTTTCTTGATATATGTGACACCCTTTCTTGACAGCGGGTCTATGAACTTTGATAAGGTGTGGCAGTGTTTTTCCCATTAACACCAGGGGGTAGATGGCCGAGCAATGCTGTTGAAATCCACAAATTGGACTCAATCATGTTCACAGTTTACAGATTTCATGTGATAAATGCATGTGAATTTCCCCCTGGACATGGTTTAAACTTCTATGGCCTTCACTATCATATCTTCAAAATGGTTTCAAATGACAAGGCTCCATGGTTTTCTTCAAAAGTAACGTATCTCGAAGTTTCTGCCAAAATCAGTGACCCCTTTTTGTACCTTGACAGCCAAAATTCAATTTCTACCAACTAAAAAGCAAAGCATACTGAAACTACCAAAACTGAAACTTATCGAAGACTAATTATGACCCAGCACCTGAAATACATTTTCTTAAACTTATAACATGCAGCCATGAAATGAGAAGCTTTTCAACTTATTGAGACTTGTCGAAAGACGCTTGTTGAAAAGGGGGTGGTAGGGATGGTGCTGGGGCCAATGGACTTATCCATGGCATATGATTGTCTGCCACATGAGTTGCTCATAGCCAAACTTGCAGCCTATGGGTTTGGGCCAAACAGTCCTGCACTAATCTCAAATTATTTCTCACGAAGAAAACAACGCGTTAAAGTAGGTTCAACTTTCAGTGAATGGCGAGAGATAGTGTCGGAAGTTCCACAGGGCTCATTTTTTCGGGCCACTTCTCTTCAATATCTTTGTCAATCAATTCATCTCTGTCAATTAAAGCAACTGCTGCTATTGTATCACAAAATCTGCTCTTGTTTATTGAATCTCGAAATAACAAAATTAGAAATATCCAAATTTGAAGACAAGACTATCCAACTGTCTTACTCTAATTCAACGAAGGTGTAAGTCCACCTCCTATGAATATAGAAACAAATTGCATTTCCTCTGTCCCTGGATACCACTAACCTGAATGCCAAGAATATATGAGTCTATTAAAGAAAATGTAATGTTCTCTTCAACTCCGCCTGGTGGAGATCCGGCTTAATAGGGGCAATATTTCCTTCCTCCTGATCTTTTTGGTCATCGAGTCTCCTACAATAATGAACTTGGGCTTTTGTCCTCTGGCAGGATAATCTTCCCTTTGATAGTGTTGAGACTGAACGTCCCCTGTGCGCATTGTGAACTTCGGACGTGCAATCTTGGTCTCCGCAAACTGATAAATAAATTCGATAAAAAGCTGGATAAAATATGGAAAAGAACATTGAAATTGTAGTACAGATAACGGAGCAACTAAGGAGCAGTAAACAAGGAAGGTATCTTGAAAACATTGCTGATTTGTGTAAGACAAAACACGGCTGGGATCTTACAACCACGAAGGCAGCCATCGATGAAGCAACTCAACAACAAAGAATCTACACCTCAGTCATAAATGGCAAAATATCATATCGGAAACGAAAAGAAAAGATATCAACTGGCGAAGAGGAATTTAGAGATACCGATATGCAGACAGATCCAAATGCAGAGTTAACATGCAGAAAGGATGATGAGGATTTCGAAAGATTAGTTGTTGACTTTCAAGATTTTAAAGAGCACACTTTCAAGGAAATTTCATCCTTGAGGGCTGAATTTGAGAAGGGCCAAACTGATGGAAGTGGCAAAGATAAGATGGATCCGCAAGGAAAAATGGATCAGCTTAACGAAGCTTTGGTCCGGAGCTTACATGAGCGCATTTTCTCTCTAGAACGGCAATTGGCTTATCAACGAGATATTATTTTTACATTATTAGATAGGCCTAAGCAGGATACGTCAACAAGCCAAGCCAGAATTCCCTCAGGAAAATCAACCCATGCGCCCCCTGTTACAAAGAACGAGACTACGACAAAGCTTTCAAATAAAAGTAGCAATCAAAGTAGTGCAAACAATGAGAATAACACAAAAGAACAAAAGTCTCCCATTGTGTATGAAGATATCATGGAAATAAATCAAAAGGACCCACCGAAGAATGGAAAAAAGAAAAACAAGTCAAAAAACAAAGCACAAAAGCAACTCAAGGCAAATGAGAACACAAACAACAACGAACGGGGTGACAAGCCAGTTGAAACAAAGGAAAAGGAAGCGCCAATTGCTATCACGACCAACCATAATGTAATCATTCTGGGTGATTCTATGGTCAAGAATCTGCAAGGCTGGAGGATGAGAACATCGATGAAAAGCAACGAAAAGATAATTGTCAGAAGTTTTCCAGGAGCTTCTACGGATGACATGTCGTTCCATGCCGTACCATCTGTGAAAAGAAAACCGAGATGCTTTGTGTTGCACACAGGGGCCAATGACTTCCGAGATGAAGAAGATGACAACGAAATTGCGAAAACAATCTTTGGCTTAGCAAAGACGCTGAAAGCAGATGAAAATACAGTCTATGTCTCCGGAATTATCAAGCGAGATGATGACAAAATGAATGCACGAATATCCAATGTCAACAAAGTTTTAAAGGAGCTCTGCGGAGAAGCTGATTTTCCCTTCATCGACAACTCTAACATCGAAGTTGGTCATCATTTGAATCGCAGTGGACTACACCTAAATCGTTTTGGGGATGCGAAGTTAGCATTTAACATCATATCCGCATTGCGTAATTGACATTTCAATTGCAGAAGCGAGGAACAAAAACAAACGTGTGTTGATAATGAGGTGAATATTTCGCATGAATTTTTGCATGATAGTATGTGTAGAGATGATCTGAGAGGGGATGTAGATGCCAAATCATTATTAAAGAAAATGAGACTTACTAGCAAAAACAATTTGATAATTGCGCACCTGAATATAAATTCAATCAGAAACAAATTCGATTTATTAAAAGAACTGATTTCAAACAACATCGATATTCTTGTGATATCAGAAACCAAGTTAGATCCAAGTTTTCCTCCTGGCCAGTTTCATATTGATGGCTATATGCCACCTATCAGGGCTGACAGAAATCGGCATGGGGGAGGATTATTGATTTATATTAAAGAGGGTGTGCCTGCCAAAGAGGTCTCACTAAGAAACTCAACTGCAAAGGATGTTGAGGCAAAAGCTATTGAAATAAATCTGCATAACATCAAATGGCTGCTTATTGGCATCTACCGCCCCCCTTCTCAATCTAAAGATTTTTTTCTGGAAGAAATGCGAAAAAATTTTGAAAAATTTTGTACAAAATATGAAAATTTCTTAATGATTGGTGACTTTAATCTTAGTGAAGATGATGATTCATTAGATCAGTTTATGCAGGAATTAAACCTGGAAAATGTCGTCAAGGTGCCAACTTGCTTTAAGTCCGACAGTCCAACTTGCATTGATTTAATACTTACCAGTGACAAGAGAAAACTGGCTAATATTAAAGCAATTGAAACAGGACTGTCGGATTTTCATGCAATGGTGGTGACTACGTTGAAAGGCAGTTTCCATAAAAAAGGCCCTAGGATTATCACTTACCGAGATTACAGTAAATTTGACAACCATACATTCAGAGAGAAGGTTGGAGAAGAGTTCAACTCAAAGCCTTTAATGACGGAAGATTTCAACACTTTCGATTCAACTGTTAAGAGCATACTAGATAAGCAAGCACCTCTAAAGAAAAAATACCTTAGGGCTAACGATGGACCCTTTATGACCAAAGAACTTAGAAAGGCAAATATGAAACGCACACGGTTAAAGAACAGGTTCAATAAAACTCGAACAAATGAAAATTGGGCTGCTTATAAGAGGCAAAGAAACCTGTGTGTTAAAATTCTTCGTCAGAATAAGAGGTCTTATTATGCTCAACTTGATCCAAAAATTGTCAGTGACAATAAGAGGTTCTGGAAAACTGTGAAACCCCTGTTTTCAAATAAGATTCAAAGTAGCTCTTGTATCACCCTTTTAGAAAATGGTGTCGTTGAATCAGATGAGGGCAAAGTTGCTGAAATTCTAAATAACTATTTTGTAAATATAACGGAAACCTTGGGTATTGCCATTGGACATGAGCAAGAGCCTTTGAATGATCACGAGGACGATCCCTGCTTAACGATTGTAAAACGTTTTCAGTCACACCCCAGTGTCCTTAGGATAAAGTCGTCCGTCAAGAGCACCATAAACTTCTCCTTCAGGAAAATCACAGTCGAAGAAATGCTAGAACAGTTGCAAAATTTAGATCCTAAGAAGGGTTCACCACAGGAAGCAATCCCTGCAAAAATATTGAAATCCAACGCAGATTTGTTTTGTTTTCCTCTCACAGAGCTTTTTAATAAACTTGTTGAGGAAAGCAGCTTCCCAGATGATATGAAAAATGCTGATGTTTCTTCGCTCTTCAAGAAGGATAATAATATGAGCAAAAAGAATTATAGACCAATAAGTCTCCTTCCTACAATCGCAAAAATATTTGAGCGACTAATGCACAGGCAGTTATCTGAATTTACTGCACGCTTGTTTTCACCGTTATTAGGAGGGTTTAGACAAGGGCATAACACACAGCATGCCTTGTTAAACTTTTTGCAACACTGTAAGAACAGCATTGATAATAAGGGACTTGCAGGAGCAGTGTTCATGGATCTTTCAAAGGCTTTTGATTGTGTAAACCATGGTCTTTTGATAGCAAAACTGAGTGCCTATGGACTTAATAAGGATGCCCTTCAGCTCATAAGAAGCTATCTATCAAATAGACTACAGAGAGTTAAGATCAACAACTCTTTTAGTGATTGGAAAGAAATCAAGATTGGAGTACCCCAAGGGTCGGTCCTAGGGCCTTTACTATTTAATGTCTTTATAAATGACATATTCTGGTTTGTACATCGCACAAAGATCTGTAACTATGCTGATGATACCACAATCTTTGCATGCCATCCGGATCTTGATACTATTATCAAACAATTAGAAGAAGATAGCTCTGTGATAGTAAAATGGTTTTCTGACAACTTTTTAAAATTAAATGATGACAAATGCCACCTGATGATATTCGGCGAGAAAAGTACTGAAGCAACAGTCTCGATTGGAAATTCAATGATTAATGAAAGTGATTACGAAAAACTGTTAGGTGTGACTTTTGATAAGAAATTAAGCTTCAAAAAACATGTTGAAGATTTGTCTAAAAAGGCGAACCAAAAGCTTCATGCGCTTGCTCGTTTGTCGAATTACATTGATCCTATCAAATCAGAAATTTTAATGAATTCTTTCATCCGGTCGCAGTTTAATTATTGTCCACTTGTATGGATGTTTCATGACAGAACAACAAATTCGAAGTTAAATCGCATTCACGAAAGAGCATTGCGGTTGGTATGCAAAGATAGTGAATCTGAGCTAGAAAAATTGAAGAAAAAATATGGAACCATTCATCAGCACAATCTGCAACTGCTAATGATTGAAATATTCAAAACGAAAAACAATCTAAATCCAACATTTATGAAAAACATTTTTACAGAAAGAAATATTCAATACAGTTTGCGAAGTGAAAATCATTTGCGGTTGCCAAAAGTAAAGACAACAACATACGGAATAGAGAATATTCAGTACAGAGGTTGCCATTTGTGGTCCTCATTACCAAGCGAAATTAAAGATTCCAACACACTCGCTGAATTCAAACGAAAAATAAAATCATGGAAAGGAAATACTTGCATCTGCAGATTGTGCAAAGTTTTTATTAAAGATCTAGGGTTTTTGTAGATTTATTTGGAAAATTGTAAAATAGGTTTTAAACTATCTTGTTGGCGTTAATTAGCTTATTAGCTATGTACTCATTTTTTTTTCTTGCCAACATAAAACAAATTGTTAATAATAATAATAATAATAATATGATGTTGCCATAGGAGCCAAGAACCCCTGGTGGTGAAAAAACTACATGCAACAGTCAGAAATGGCAATACTTTATCGATCCAAGACACATGTGTGTAAGTTGGAATCATGCATGAAGACCAATTGATGCCTTCAACGGAACTTCACCAAATCGGTTTTGGTTGAATATTTTAAAATTGTAAATAGCAATGGATCAAGAATCGATCCTTGTGGAAGGCCTATGCTTCATGTCGGGATACACGAATGGACAACAGAAAGCTGTCGAACTAGAGAGGCATGCAAACAGATAAGTTCGAAAAGAAAAGATAAATGATTCTCTGTTTGGCAGCCAGTAACTTATTTTGTCTCTGTTATTGCAGCCATCAACTTAATCCCGGTTTTGGTTATTAAACATTGCTCCTTATTGCAGCTATTAACCTATTTGTTCTCCTTTTAGTATTTCAGATTAATCTGCTGTTTCTCTCGGAGGATTTGATTTTTTTCTCAATAGTTGTAGGTAAATTTGATTCTGATTATACTGCAGTCGTTAGCAGTTTTCTTTGCACGACGTTGCTTTTGTTGGTTTAGAACGACGAGTCTGTTACGATAAAAACACAGCGTGCAAGACTGGTAAATGAAAGCACAGGGGCATCAGTTTAGATATTCTTAGTTATTATTTAGTATTTCTCGTTATTACCTGACTGGAGTTTCAAAAACGAGGCAATACAGAATCCCGCCATTCCTATTGGCTAATCACACATTTCCCGCGGGTTTTCCGCAGCTTTGTATAATACGATACAAGGACGCGTTTTTGTCACCACAGCAACCGCTTTAGGCCTAGGCCTGTGCGATTTGCAGTGATCTCAAACGACATGGTTGTAACAAAATGTGTTTGATGAAATGCGAGTCAAGATTAGAAGATGTCAGGTAATAAAACTCATACTAACCGGCTTTGTCGTTGTACAGAAAAATATAAAGTCCTCGGTCTTAATGCACAGACCTCGCAAGCTCGGTCTGAACTTCTAAGACCTCGGGCTTTATATTTTCCTGTACAACACAAAACCGGCTAGTATGTGCATAATATGTCTATTTTGAATATTTTCACTTATTTCTCGATTCTGTTCTCTTTCTTGTTTCTAAAGAGCCGCGAATACTTTGACCAATGCGAAGGGGAGCATTCGCATTGGTCAAAGTATTCGCGGCTCTTTCGAAACAAGAAAGAGAACAGTATCGAGAAATAAGTGAAAATATTCAAAATAGAAATATCGAGAAATACTAGATAATAACTAAGAATATCTAAACTGATGCCCCTGTGATGAAAGTTGACTCTAGAGCAAATAGACCAAGCATGCATGAAGCACATCACTTCAGTCTTGTCTATATCTCTATAAAGGGAAAGCAAATAACAAAGAACCAAAGGATGAGAACAGGGACGGGAACTGTTTCGAGCATTTCTTTATTTTTCTTGAGCATTTCTCAGAGCATTTCATTTCTTTCGAACAGTTACGCTAATGGTAAAATTAACCTTGATTAACAGACAGCTGCTTCTATGAAAATCAAGGAACATTTACGCAGACAACTTCACGGAAACAGTTAACTCTTTAAACTACTTTTCATTTGACACTGAAAGAATACAGCGGACTATCTTTCAATCACGCAGCACCTAAGGCGTCATAACTCAATCTAACGGTTAAGCGAATAAAAAACGCGCGGAAGATAATCGCTTTATCAGTTTTGAGGTCGAAAACATCGTAATCCATTAGGCAACGCCATAACTAGCACTGTTGTTTATCCTTGCGATCGGCGTTCTCTCAATAAAACTTATAATTTGTTTATAACAGTCAAGAGTAAAGGGCTAACGGTGCCTTAGAGGCTCGCTGATCAGACTTCGTTGCTGGGGCATTGTTGCTAACCAAACTCAAAATGGTGGTCATGCTAGATGAGTTGCTATGCAGGGACAAAACATGCAATACGACGCCCTATGAACGACCTCGTCTTGTTAACAGATGAAACAATGCCGGCCTAAGTAGTGCTACAGATGAGATTTTGGCATTGCAAAATAGGTCAATAGGTCCTCATACACCAGCTGATTCATGAAGAAGTTAAGAAGTTCTGAGACTTGCAAATTTATTCATTATATTATAATTCATTGCATTCAACTA